>APFE031557442.1:0-50005 GCA_000404065.3 Pinus taeda
AAGTATTCGAAGGCCCTTCTCTCCAATATGCCCAAGCCTTTGATGTCACAACATGGTCTTCTCTCCAGAGACCACTAGATTTTCTGCTCCATTTTTAGGAACCATAGAACTATTGCACCCATCAACAACAGTTCTACCTTGCAGCTTGTACAGAGTTCCAATCCGAACTCCCCGCATCAATACTAGTGCTCCTCGAACCATCTTGCAGGTATCCTTCTCGAACACTGTCTTTACACCTGCATCATCCAACTTGCTTACAGAAATCAGATTTCTGGCCAATCCAGGAATATGCAGAACACCCGGAAGGGTTCTAACCCTTCCACCTTGAAACTTCAACTTTACTTTTCCACGACCAATGATTCTAGCCTTCCTATCATCTCCTAAGAAGACATCACCACCATCGTATTTCTCATACTCGCAGAACCACTCTCTATGGGGAGTGAAGTGAAAGGATGCACCTGAGTCAATCAACCATGCCTCATGATCTACATGTGTACTTGAAGAAGCCAAGTACACATCCCCACCTTCATCTGAGGTGGTTTTCGCCTCTGAAGAAGGAGCATCATCAGATCCCTTTCCTTTATCAGAGCTTTAGATTTACACTCCCTTCTGAAGTGCCCTTCCTTTCCGCATTTCCAGCACACCACCTTTGTAGGTTTCCTGGAGATATAGATCTCCCTCTAGATTTAGATCTCCCACTCGATGACTTATTTTTGTTTCTGTCCTGGGACCGTCCTCGTACAGACAAGGCATCACCATTCTGGTTGTCCATATTTTTCCATCTCATCTCCTCCATCAGCAAGGCTGAGACTATTTCATCAAATTGCAAAGCAGTTGCATTGCTACCTATTGCATTAACCAGACTATCCCACGAATCTGGTAGAGAACACAACAGACTGATGCACTTATCTTCATCTAAAATTTTAATATCAACAAATGATAACTGACTTACCATAGTATTAAACGCATTCAGATGCTATGTCACTGAGTCTCCATATTTCATCCTTAGGTTATACAATTTTTTCTGCAGGAATGGTTTATTCACCAAAGACTTAGATTGGTACAAAGTCCCTAACTTGTCCCATAGAGCCTTCGCCGTAGCTTCCCATAATACATTCAGCAATACTCAATCTGAGACACAATCATATTGTGCTCTTTGCCTTCTGATCCATCTTCTTCCATTCTTCACTGGTCACTCCCATTGGCTTAGTACCCGGATCTACCACGATCCACTGATCTTTATCCACCAACAGATCCTCCATCTTGAGTTTCCACAACTCAAAACTCTGACCATTGAACTTCTCAATCTCTATCTTTCTGCTACTCACCATCTTCTTTCACCACCAGAATCGATCTCGCAGATCTCCCACTGAACAGGGTCTACCACAGGCCTAAGAGAAACCCCTCAGCAACAAAGGCATCCCCTTGAAGCCAAAACAACTTTGATACCAAATGTAGGTTTTAACCCTATACAGAAATTACCTGCATACAAATTCTAAAACAAAGAAAATAAACAATGCGAGAGCATAACACATAAAACACATATACACAGAGATTTTCCCCCAGATCCCAAAACAGGGACTACCAGCTTGATTTTTCATTATGTTCCTTTCAATGTTACAATACATATTTATACATGCCGAAGCATCCAATACCATGGACCGAAAACCATCGTGTCCAAAATCATGGACCGAAAACCATAGGTAGGTTCACCCAACCTAATATAGGGTCCAAAAAAGAGTTTCCTGGCATGCTGCCCCGGACCCCGTAGAGGGGGGCTACCCGCCCCCCCTATGACCCCCCCGTTGTGCAATCGGCGCAATGAAGGGGGGGCTCCGCCCCCGCTCTAACCCCTCGGTTCACTACGTAGGTTAGTCGTGGAAAGAATATAACACAACCCAACAAGGTTGGAGGCTTAAGCCATGATTTTTCCCACTTTGTAGTTCTAGGAGGCAGGGAGAATAGGTGATTATGCAATTGTGTAGTTCAGGAGCTCAGAGCTAATGCCTAAGTCTTGAGACTGCATAATGTAGAGTTCTAAGTGGGTAGGAGAGAGAAATTGCAAAATTTTTGAGGTTAGAGGCTGAGCTTAAGCATTGTGATTGCATAGTTTGTAGTCTAAAAGAAAGTAATTGTGCATTGTGCAGTACCAAGAGGCAGGGTTGAAGCTTGAGGGTTGAGACTGCACAATGTGATGTTCAAGAGGGTTGGATGAGACTAGGTTGTCTGGTTGGGTAGCTCTCTAAATTTGACCACGTTTGGGCTCTATGCAACTAATGTGAATAGTGAAAAGAATTGATTGTGATCACATAGTTATAACACTTGAAAAAATAACATAGATCATACATAACACATGAGAAACATACTTCCCTCACTGTGACAACTTTGTGATAACTTAGGACAAGTCCAACACCAAAGATACACTTTGTGATGGTCATGACAACACTTGTGAGATAGTGCTTGAAACATTTGAAATGAGTACGATATATGTTTAAATCGTAAGTGTTATATTCAATCTTCTCAGTCCTCCGTCAGAGATCAAAACTCTTTCTACATTACATTTTTAGGAGTCTCGCTCCATTCACTCAGCTGCATTCCGCTAGGGGCATGCCATAATCTGACGGAAGGGTCTTGTCAGTCATTTCCCCTCATGCCTTATCCTGTTGGTCTAGGTCTATTTGTAAAATCATTTTAAAGGTCATTTATAGTTCTGTTCTAATCTCTTGGTTAGCAAAGAGTTAGTAGGTCTAGGGTTTGCAAATTGTTGTTCTCAAAGTGCTTCAATAATACCTGCAGGCCAAAGGAAGGTTCAATAATTCACTCAAATGATGTTTATGAGAAAGAAAAATGAATTTTAGAAAATTGAGAGAGGGTTTTGTCCACAATAGGCCAAGGAAGAAAAACCTCCTTCACTTTTTAGATAGGTTTCATGGTTTTAGAGAAATGTCAAAAATACAATTGCCTCAGGAGAATTGATGCACCTCTAAAGTGACCTTGGGAAAATCAGGTTTTCTCCTAGCTTTATTAGCCCAATGAATTTCTTGATGAGAGATATGATAACTAGACACAAACATATTTCCAATTAGCTATCATGAGCTCAATTTGGAGTTGAGGAACACCTTCAAAAGTTGACTGCAACAGCACTCTGCCTTGAGGCAGCCTCATTTGGCACATTTTGACCAGTCTTGGGAGATTTGATTTTTGACAGGGAAAATTAACTCCAAATTGAAAAATTCTAGTTGGGTTGGAAAGTAGATTCAAATAAATTTCCAACAAGCTATCCTGCACCCAATTTGGACACCCGAAAGGCCCTTAAAAGTCTCCTACAAAAAGTGCTACGCACAGGCTCTATGCGTCGGGCACGTGGCGCGCACTTATGCTAGGGAGCTCTAAATTGAAAAAAAATTATATTTTTGGATTTGGCATGAAAAATCATGAATAATGGAGCATGGCCAAGAAATTTGGGGCATTTTTGGTTTTTGACAATTTTTTGTACAAAAACAGGGTTTTTCTCCCTGTGCGTCGCGCCACTGGCACGCGCTTATGCTAGGGAGCTCTAAATGGAAAAAAAAATATATTTTTGGACTTGGAATGAAACAACATGACTTCTGGTGCATGGCCAAGAAGTTTGGGCAAGTTTTGAGTCCTCAAGAGGTCAAAAACACCCAAAAAATGACCTCTCTGCCCCTATTTTGACACACAGGAAGCAGTCTTGGGAGATTGAAGTTTTGGAGTGGCAAATGAGCACCAAATTCAGAAATTCCACTTGGTTTGGAAAGTAGACAGGAAGGGATTTCTAACAAGCACACTTGGGCTCAATTTGGACTTTAATAAGTGCCTCACAATTAGCTCCAAAGTGGCACAATGCATACAGTTTTTGGCGCAACGCACAAAGACCCAAAGGCCAAAATCACTTCCGCTCCGCGAAATTTCGATTTCCGATTTTCTCTAGGTGGGCCCATTCATTTACAATAAATTTTTCCTGGCAGCTAATGCAAAGTTTAAAAATATTTTTCACTAAATTTTGGCTTCTATCCAAGTGGCAGAAGGAAGGCGAGCAGTCACACAAAAAATCTACGCTACAATTTTGTTATTTTTGTAATGTTGCACCTGTCACTAATGGTTGGGTTTTCATTTCCAGTTTGTAATGATTTAAAAAACTCCCCAACTTTTGGTTGTTCCATTTCCTGATGGCAAATTCTATTTATTGTATGAAGAACCATTTGCAAAGGGTCGGTTGGAATTTCTGGGAGCAGTATGGAGGAAAAACCCAACACTTGCATTGTACAGTTTTGGCAGAGATTTTAAAGAAATGATATAGCTCTGATTCAGAAGACTCATGTGGTGTGAGTTTAGCAATTTGTTTCTTCTTTCTATTTCATATGTAACTTGTAATGTTTTACAGTTCATTCATATTTCATTTCCAGTTGAATGCTTTTTAAGTATGAGAGGCAGAATCCAGTTAGTTGCTCTGCCTTGGGAAAGCATTCATGTTCTGTGTTTCTCTTCTATCTGAAAAGGATTCATCACCTATGCCCTTTTCAGCTTCTCATACAGTCTTTCCACTCCATATTATTCAAATTTGATTGCTAAACTTACTGCCTATCATGCCTCAAGAAACAAAATGTGTCTTTGATTTAATTTCTCAGCTCATGCTGTCATTTGTCCCCATACAGCCCAGAAAACTCAGTCATTCATCAAAATACCTCTTTCATATCTGTTTACTAGCCTAAAATCAGTTTCCTATTTTGGTCATCTCTAGCCCCATTGATTTTCTCTCACTGAGCGTGACCCGAAGAGAGCCCTATTTTATTCTGGTAGGGCTAGCTACCAGACTGAGCGTGGTTTGTGGTTACCCTGAATTTTTCCTTCTTTCAGCCTAAGGCAGATTTAGGCTCTAACATAGTGGCGACTCCACCGGGGACAAAATGGTTTGCTTGAAGATTGTTTTGCCCCAGCACATCTATCAAGCTCAGATTTGATGGTTGATGGTGAACAACAATCAGACATAGGAAGACGGTTGAAATCATTCACCTGGCGACTTCATTCACTGAAGAACCCAGCAATCGGTGCTTCATGGTGACTCCACTGGAGGACTAACTCTTTCTCTGTGAAAATGGAAGGATCTTACACAAAGTTTGGGTATCCAAAGTGGAATGGTATTCAGGACCTACTCTGCTTTCTTGTGAATTAGTTCTTTGTTGTTCTTGAAATTGTCCTGAAAGTTTTTCAGAACTTGTTGTATGATGAAGGTGATGAAAATATTCAATAAACCCATTCAAAAAGCATAAATAATAAGTCTCCCTTAGATCCTGGCCTCCTTACTTTTCCTACATCTTATGATGATTATCTGCAAAGTGCTGAGCCTAAAGAAAACAAAACTGATCCCATAGCTCTTGTATATATTCCTACAGCTATTATAATCCCAGATAGGTATAAACCTCTTGTTTTACCTTCTGTTCTTCATGCTTTCCCCAAAAAATATGATCTATACTTGCCAATATTTGACGGTGAATGTAAGAATGTCAATGTTGAGCAACATGTGCAGAATGTTGAGACTTTTCTAGACCTTTTTGAAATTGATGAAGAAGATGTCAATATAAGGCTTTTTGCTCAAAGTCAAGAGTTGGTTCAAAGCCCTACCTGATGCGAGCATCACAGATTTACAGTAGTTCATCAAAGTTTTTCTTGACAGGTGGAGGATCAGACATAACCTTTTCCTTATCGTAGAAGAGTATAATCAGCTGAAAAGACTGCCAGGGGAGACAGTACAACAATTTTCAGCCAAATTTAATCAAGTTTATTATTCAATGCCAGTTGATATAAGACCCCCTCCTGGATCTGCTCTCTTGCACTACCCAGGTGCCTTTGAACCAGAAATGGAGTTTCAGCTGAGAGAAAAGAACGTCACAACACTTGAAGAGATGCAAAACAATGCAGTAAATGTAGAGGCTCATTTGGTGATCACAAGGGAAAGGTTGAAATAAAGAGATGAAAAACATGGATCCAGAGAAAACTACACCTTCAGAGGAAAAGCTTGACATTTTGGTGAGTGCAGTAGAAGAGATGGTGAGGAAAATGACTGCAAAAGATGGAAATGACGTTCATGAACAAGTGGCTGATCCAAAACATTTTATTTCTTATCTCAGTAGTATAAGGATTGTTTTGTAGATCATCTTGGAGAAGAAAGACCTGTTGATATGACATGTATGCTTGAAGATGTGTTTTATAATGACGATTTTCCTCAGTTTGATCAGTATGATGATGATGATTATGCTCTCCAAACAGAAGCTAATCTTGCAGACAAATCAGCAGCTATTTTTGGGATGAGGAAGTTCGCTTACAACAGCTCGAGTACAGTGATCAACCGATGCATATCAGCTATGGAAACGATGAGGAAAGTGCAGCAGATTTTGAAGTAAGTGAAGGATCTTTGCCTTTTTTCTTTGATTCATGTCAATTTATCAGACATAATTTCCATGCAATCAGACATCATCTATCGACAAATCTTGATTTGGATCCTCTTGAGGGTGATGAAAACTTTGTTCCAGACTTCTTATATTCAGAGTTCTAGCCCCAAAATGCCATTAATAGTCAGGTTGCACATGAAGACATAGAAGCTGGCATATATCATCAAACGATACAAGAAGATTCCTTACCTTTTTGTTCTAAATCATTTTAGTTTTTGCGGGATAAATTGCATAGTAAATCTTCAAATGAAAAGCTTGTAGGAAATCAACAATCTATCAGTTTTAATGTTGAGGATAAGACAGATGGCGAAATTTTTGAGCAGGTCGTTAATAAGAAATCTTCCCCTGAAATGATTGATGAAATCATTTTGGATATAGAACCAGATTTGCAGCCACCAAACACAATTCAAGGTCAGATTACAGATGAAGGTGAGGCAGCCAAAATACATGATTTAATGATGCAAGAGGATTTTGTACCCTTCTATTACGAAGCATTTCAGTTTATAAGGCAAAATATTCGTAATATCTCTAAAGAAAAAGATGAACAACCAATAGGATGTCATACAGTTTCAATAGATACATCGCAACAATCTCCTCAAGTTTTTCATGATCCTTTTGCTCATGTGTTAGATTTTGTTTGTTGTAAAAATTCTTCTTCATCAGCTAACCATGCGACAAAAGAGAATGTTGATAATCATCTGTTTCAAGGGTCACCTTCATTGTCTTGTTTAACAGATTGTTCATTTCATAGCCCATACCAAAGTTTGCAATCATATGAGGAGATTGATAAAGGAGGCTTTGGTTCTGTTTGGAATCAACAACAAAGTTTGGCTCTTCATGAAATTCAGGATCCTTTTGACTGCTTGCTGCAATCATCAGAGAAAGACAGAGCAGATGTGAGGAAAATTTTAATATCCAGCTATGAAGATTACTTGGACCAGGGCAGTAATGTGTTAATGGAAATCAATGGCGATGCTTATGAAGATCCTTTTGCAGTATTCTTGAAGTCATCTGGCCAATTCATGCTTGGTAAGTTTGTCAGCAATGAACTTGATTCCAAGTTTCCATGGGAGATGCCTTTCAATTCTTCCCTTTTCCTGTGCATTAGAAAGCATTTGGGAAGAAATCAAATGTCAGCCATAAAGCTTACCTGGTTGCATTGGTTGTTCCATCTCACTTGATCGGGTGTTGGAAAGAGTAATTAGGGTAGGTTTGTTGAATAAGCTCAAATATGAGCATCATTCCAGTTTGTTAGTTAGGATTTATTCATGTCTAGTTTTATTATGGTTTTTAGTTTGAGTCTTCAATCAGAGTCCATCTGCATAATGTCAGTTTCCGTGTTTTGACTCCATAGCCCAATGGACAAAGGCACTGCCTGCTCTCCCAAAGATCTGTAATTCTTGGCACCTCCAAGGAAATGGAGCTACCATCCCTATTGGAGCCAATGTTAGAGTCAGTCTTGTTAGTCCTCCATCAGAGATCAAAACTCTTTCTGCATTTCATTTTTAGGAGTCTCATTCCATTCACTTAGCTACATTCTGCTAGGGGCATGCCATAACCTGACAGAAGGGTCTTGTCAGTCATTTCCCCTCATACCTTATCCTACTAGTTTAGGTTTATTTTTAAAATCATTTTAAAGGTCATTTACAGTTCTATTCTAATCTCTTGGTCAGCAAAGAGTTAGTAGGTCTAGGGCTTGCAAATTGTTGTTCTCAAAGTGCTTCAATAATACTTGCAGGCCAAAGGAAGGTTCAATAATTCACTCAAATGATGTTTCTGAGCAAGAAAAGATGAATTTTGGAAAACTGAGAGAGTTTGTTTTCACAATAGGCCAAGGAAGAAAAACCTCCTTCACTTTTTACACAGGTGTCATGGTTTTAGAGAAATTTCAAAAATACAATTGCCTCCCAAGAATTGATGTGCCTCTAAAGTGACCTTGGGAAAATCAATTTTTCTCCTAGCTTGGTTAGCCAAATGACTTGCTTGATGAGTAAAATGATAACTAGACACAAAAATATTTCCAATGAGCTATCATGAGCTCAATTTGCAGTTGAGGAACACCTTCAAAAGTTGACTGCAACAGCACTCTGCCTTGAGGCAGCCTCATTTGGCACATTTTGACCAGTCTTGGGAGATTCTAATTTTGACAGGGCAATGAACTCCAAATAAAAAAATTCTAGTTGGTTTGGAAAGTATACTCAAAGACCTTTCCAACACGCTATCGTGCACCCAATTTGGACACAAGGAAGGCCTCCAAAAGTCTCTTGCAAAAGTGCTATGCACAAGCTCTATGTGCCGCGCACGTGGTGCACGCTTATGCTAGGGAGCTCTAAATTGCAAAAAAAATATATTTTTGGATTTGGCAATAAAAGTCATGAATTATGGTGCATGGCCAAGAAATTTGGGGCATTTTTGGTCTTTGACAATTTTTTGTACAAAAACAGGGTTTTTCTCCCTGTGCGCGCGCCACTGGCGCGCGTTTATGCTAGGGAGCTCTAAATGGAAAAAATATATATATTTCTGGATTTGGCATGAAAAATCATGACTTCTGGTGCATGGCAAAGAAGTTTGAGCAAGTTTTGAGTCCTCAGGAGGTCAAAAACACCCAAAAAATGACCTCTCTGCCCCTATTTTTACACATAGGAAGCAGTCTTGGGAGATTGAAGTTTTGGAGGGGCAAATGAGCACCAAATTCCGAAATTCCACTTGGGCTGGAAATTATACAGGAAGGGCTTTCTAACATGTACACTGGGCTCAATTTTGACTTCAAGAAGTGCCTCAAAATTAGCTCCAAAGTGGCGCGATGCATACCGTTTTTGGCGCAGCGCACAGAGACCCAAAGGTCAAAATCACTTCCACTCCGCGAAATTTCGATTTGCGATTTTCACCAAGTGGGCCCGTTGATTTACAATACATTTTTCCTGGCACCTAAGGTAAAGTTTAAAAAGAATTTTCACTAAAGGTTGGCTTCTATCCAAGTGGCAAAAGGAAGGTGAGCAGTCACCCAAAAAATCTACGCTACAGTTTTGTTATTTTTGTAATGCTGCACCTATCACTAATGGTTGGCTTTTCATTTCCAGTTTGTAATGATTTAAAAAACTCCCCAACTTTGGGTTGTTCCATTTCCTGATGGAAAAGTCTATTTATTGTATGAAGAACCATTTGCAAAGGGTCGGTTGGAATTTTTGGGAGCAGTGTGGAGGAAAAACCCAACACTTGCATTGTACAATTTTGGCAGAGATTTTAATGAAATGATATAGCTCTGATTAAGGAGACTCATGTGGTGTGAGTTTAGCAATTTGTTTCTTCTTTCTGTTTCATATGTAACTTGTAATGTTTTGCAG
This sequence comes from Pinus taeda, assembly GCA_000404065.3. Lineage (NCBI taxonomy): Eukaryota > Viridiplantae > Streptophyta > Pinopsida > Pinales > Pinaceae > Pinus > Pinus taeda. The sequence goes on from APFE031557442.1 coordinate 9,815, forward strand.
TTCATTCATATTTCATTTCCAGTTGAATGCTTTTTAAGTATGAGAGGCAGAATCCAGTTAGTTGCTCTGCCTTGGGAAAGCGTTCATGTTCTGTGTTTCTCTTCTGTCTAAAAAAGATTCATCACCTATGCCCTTTTCAGCTTCTCATACAATCTTGCCACTCCATATTATTCAAATTTTATTGCTAAACTTACTACCTATCATGCCTCAAGAAACAATATGTGTCTTTGATTTAATTTCTCAGCTCATGCTGTCCTTTGTCCCCATACAGCCCAGAAAACTCAGTCATTCATTAAAATACCTCTTTTATATCTATTTACTAGCCCAAAATCAATTTCCTATTTCAGTCATCTCCAACCCCATTGATTTTCTCTCACTGAGCGTGACCCAGAGAGAGCCCTCTCATATTCTAGTAGGGCTAGCTACTAGACTGAGTGTGGTTTGTGGTTACTCTGAATTTTGCCTTCTTCCAGCCTAAGGCATATTTAGGCTCTAACAGTAAGTACAACTCATTAACGCAAATATGACCCCTTGAAACACACCAAAACTATCTTTTGTGCATTATATGACATTCCACATGCTAAAAGATGACATTTACTATATGAAGAGAAACAAGTGAACGAAACTTGTGATATGTGAAGGAAAGTGAAAGTGATAAATTTCAAGGCAGAGATAACATAAAAAAGCACTTATTATAGTGAAATCACTAAAATGTGACAGTCAAAAGCATGAAAACGACACTTGAGAAAATAAAGGTGCCCAAAATCGAAAGTTTTAAAAGCTCACCAGAATAGAAATACAAATGTGGCCAAAAGTTAGAGACTGTCAATAATATTGTGCACTGACTGTTGACATCAGTTGAACATTGCAAATGCACTATATTATTGAATGGTGCTATGATTTTTCAATATTACATAAAATAATGGACTCATGAACTTGTTTCAGACTAAGCATGTGTGAGCAAGTGACTTTGACTAATCAAGAAGTGACCATGTAACGACCAATCACGAGATCCAAAGTTGGCTCCAAAATTCAAGTGTAGGTAAATTTTTGGAGGTTGTTTGTCGAAGAGAAAACACTTAGTGACACACTGGTAGAAATCCAACTTCTCTATCTAGGTTTATTCTTTTGTGAAGGGTCTAGTTGTTTGGGGAGTATTTATGCATCATTTATATCACTTTTGTTTATCCACTTACACTGTGAATAAGCATAGTCCCGTCTGACCCTTCTAGATTGAACACAACATAAGAACATCAATATCACGATGTTTCTAATTATAGAATATTAGTAAAGTTCAAGAGCTTTAGATTTTTAAAGTATTTGTTTTCATCTCTGGTGTTGCTCTACTACCAAAAGGCCTGAACAATATCCTAATGAAGTCACTATAGGAACACAAACATTTCTTGGTTGCCACCGAGACTTCATAGTACCCTGGCATATTTTCTTGCTTCACCTCTCTACACAGGAATTCTTTCTCTTCTTTTGCCTTTATTTATGTATTTTATAGAGGATTGTACATAGGCACTTATTAATTTTATAGGCAGAAGAGGGATCCCGACTTATTGAGAGTAGAAGAGGTTTTTCCTTCAGAGAAGCATATAAAGACCTCTGATTTTATTTTTCTCATTTAGATTTTTCCCCTTCTCCTTCTCTACTTAATTGGATAAGCATGGAAAACACCAAAACATAAGGAACCGAGTGAAGGTGCACGGTTTCTAGAATATACACTGTTATGAAACCAACTCAAGAAAAGATAGAAAAGATAGATCAACGCCTTAGAATTTAGCCTCTTCGAGGGGGCAACCTCCTTTACATTACATAAATGAACAATTCTTGGATGATACAAATGAAAAGACACTTTTCTATATATAGGAGTCTAGGGGTCATAACATAATCAGAGCCTACATAACAATAATAATGTAAGGGCACAATAATAATAATAGTGGGCTTCTATGGGGCACAATAGTAAGAATATGGGCACTAAATGGGTACATAAATATAATAAGGGGTATAACTCAATAGTAATGGGGTAATCACTAGTTATAGGGACCCAACATACACTGGAATCATGGTTCAACACAAATATTTCCTTACGCAAGGATCCTATTTTTCATTAGAACATCATCGACCAAAAGGTGTCACCAAGGCAGAGAAGAAGGACTAAAGGTTAGAAAAATGTTGCAGTGTCACAAAGCCCTTTTCTATTTGGCCACATTTTATTTTGAGCCCAAATGGGACACCCTTCAAGAAATGTCTTTTTAACAAAACATAAAATAAAAAAATGTGACACAACAAGAGAGTAAAACCAAAATACAAGCAAAAGGAAGCTAAACCAAAAAATGATGTAAGACAAAAGTAAGAAAAAAGAAGAAATACTAAGGATAACAAGTGAAGAATGAGAATAAAATTCAGCTAGTCCTACTCCTAACCTAAATAGTTAGAAGGTTAGGGTCACGTATAATTAAATTTCCAATCTAGCCACAATAATTTTTCCCAACCTACAATCATAAAGATATGGTCAATTAGAACAAATATAAAATAATGTGCAATGGAAAGGATAAGAGCTTAAATAATTTGCACAAAAATTTGAAGCTCTTGCCCATTAATAGAAAGATATGTCATCACCACTACTTCTAACCATTTTACACTCTTACCTTTTTTCTGATAACTATAAGAAGACAAACCTCAGGTGATTCTTGCAAATGTATCTTCATCTGCGCTGTACGCCTTGGCAAGCATGTGAAAATGTCAAAACTTGTTATCTACGATGGAGCTTTCTAGGTAAGATTAATCCAACCATCGAGTGATTGGATCATGAATCTTGAAATATTTGAAAATGTGAATTTGCAAGTAAAAGCATGGGATCAATATGAGAATCTTGTAAGGGAAAATGAATCCAATCATATTTGGTAGACATGCCAAGATAATGTGGACCATCATAGTCATCAACAAAGGTTGAAGTGTATCAATTGCTTGACAAGTATCCTAATAGATAGATAAACCATATGAATTAGTTGATGTGAAACAACTATCATCATATATACAGGTGGGAAAATGATAAAACAAATTACAGTTAATACTATGATTCGATGCACAATTTGTGGCATGATATTCTAAGTAAGAAGGTAACATAGATAGATTAGTTGAAACATATTTACAAATTCCTTGAATAAATGAATCATCTTCCTCTCAATGAAGTAGAATTTTATTCGCACAATAATTCATGCTTTCATTAACATGCAAGAGGATTTCAAGTGAAATGAAGAACAAGATTTGCGATATGATATTCACAAGGAAACCCAAGAGTTGCTCATCATGAAATAAATCTGATAGATATGATTCTATCGACAAAATATGATCTTTGAGGTGAAAAACTTCATGGTTCCATGACTCTACGAGAAGAATGTATTCCAAACCCAATCTTGATCCATGAGATTTGCATGAAGACGAATCAACTAAACAAGATTATTGAATTCAATCAGGAGTAAAATCTTAAAAATATGAAAGATTACACCTGAAATACCAAACATCTTTTAAGAAGGAATTTAAATCAAGAATAACCATGCATAGAGGAGGATTTCTCAAGAGAAACTAGATGTGACTTAGTTCAAGTACCTTACCCGAGTCTTGAGATCCTTCCATAACCATCAACAGAAGTTAAAGTCCCTCGACTTGCCAACAAGTCCTGAAACTTTTAAGGATTGTAAAATTACATTTTGGAATTTGAACTAGATTGTGCATTGTTGTGAGGATAGTTGATACCACTACTTTTAGTAAGACCACTACTCATCGGATGGAAACCATCACTGTCACTGATTTGACTGGATTTTTCAACTTGAATATCCAGATTAATCAAGTTGAAAGATTCTTTTGATCACAAATATGAAGATGTATGAATTAGAGAAATTTCGTAAGAAAGTTGACTTGAAGAGTTGTCTTCATGCAAGATAAGAGATGATAAGATATGGAAAGAGTACTCAATTATTTTAGTATCTTCATTTTCATCATGGATAATCTCACCACCTCATGGAAATTGAGAATTTAAATTCTTGGATGAAGAACTTGAAGAGCATGGAGTGCCTTCATCCTACGTAGATGCATTGCAAATAATATAGCATAGAGATAGTGAAATGAAGAGGAAGTTTTGATTAAAACATCTTCTTTGACTAAATCATGCTTTAAATCTAAATCTTTAAAAACAAAATATTCTCGATAAACTAAAATATTGGTTATCACACTTGGGTATTCATCATCATATATATCAATGGAGTCACCCTCATCAGAATGATTATTTCCCAACACTTCAGATTGATAAGGAGAATTGATTTCATTTGATTGATGACCAATATTACTAGATCCATTATCAGCCAAGAGTAATGAATCACCATCTTCACATGGGTGATCTTTAAAAAGGGAAGAAAGATTGAAATAATATTCACCTTGTTGCTTCTCTACCTACGGAATGTGACTACCTTTTGCGTGATCACTGCTTGAATTTCGAAGAGATTGATTAGGTAGATTAAGGTACAAGGGGTCATGAGAAAAAATATGGTAGAGGATGACATGTATGTAAATAATAACCAATATTTAAATTATAAGTAATCATATCATCTTGAGGAATGGAGAGAGCAATCCTTACCATAGGCTTCATGAACCATTCCAGGATTTCCTCCATGGGATTGGAATTGTGAAAAGTGGAAGGAGGATGAGAAGATGGATTAGTAATTTTATCTATATATTTCCAATTTTTATTATCATCACATGGAGGCACCTATAGTAGAAATGGAAAAGGAGGAGAAAAAGGAACAAAGAGTAGCAGGTTCCTCCTCTGAAATTGGTGGTGTCCCATTGTTTGCACGAGTTGGGGAAGCATAAGCATCAGGTGGTTTCGATTCTTTGTGCAAATAGATATGAAAAAAATGCTTAAACTTGTGATTAAGTAAATCCTAATATATGCCTTCTTTGGGAAATTCATAACAAAGGTGAAGGAATCGATAAGAGAAATCCTTAATTGATTCAATAGGTTTCATTCTTAGTTGATTGATTATTCTATAAACATCCTAGTAATCATATCTACTGAAGGCTTGATAAAGCTCTGTGAGGAAGTGATGGAAAGAATGGATGGAAGTAGATGGTAAAGTATGGCGCCATCGATTAACACAACCTTCAAGGGTGAGGAAGAAATCCACACAAGCAAAATTTTCATTATTGATTTCGTAATATTCACAAAATTTGAAAAATTAGAAATGTGCCCAGTTATGGATGTTCCATCATCACCATCAAATATCAATTGAGACAAGTGATAAGGAGGCTCATAGGGAATTAAAATTTTACTAAGTAAAAAGCTAGAAAAACACCCTGGGAATATGATTTTAGGACGACCCATTTGAGTTAAGAGATTCAAAAATGTTCAATGGGCACAACTTGTCATATGGCCATCTTTCTAGTGCCATTTTGTTGACGATGTTGGAAATCCATCAACCAATGGGGTATCACTGATGTGAAGTCCCAATTATACCTCACACCATTTGGAATCGGAGCTCCATTTAGAGTATCAACCCGATTGCCATATATTCTTATAGATTTTCCTTGGCTCTAGATGTTAGCAAGAGAGAGGAATGCATGTGTGCCTTCAAAAAGAAAGTGAGTGTGTCTGGTGAGTGTTCAACTATAGGTGTGTCTATATTCTTCTACTATGCAGGGAAAAGGAGGTGAGCCCCTAAGAGAGAGGTAATAATACCACCCTAGTAGAGACACACACAAACAAGAAAGATCTATCCAACATCCACTGGAATAGTCTGCAAAGATGCAAAGGGACATGTAACCAATACACAGAAAGATCCATATAGTACCCAGTGGAATAGTCCACAAAGATGTGACAGACATTGCAACAATAAAAACACATTCTAAATACGATAAAATAACAGAAATTTTTCAACTACTTTAGTACAAGTGAAAGAAAAAATATGAATCATAAACATTCACATAAAAGTATTATAAACATTCAAAATTTATGCATGAATAATGTGTTGTCCATCAGGCTTCATATATTAAGTAAAAATTCCAGGACACGCGTATATGATGAACACCACTAGCTCCAATAGTGAAGCGTTGGAGCCACGAATTACTTCCCAAAAGTACTAACTCTATCTCTCTGATGCCTTATGGGAGAAGCCAAGATAAAAAGTCATTTTCTCATATAATGAGGGTGTATATATAAACAATGGGGTAATGCTTCACCTCCTTTGTGAATCTTTTACTACCCTCATAATTGTTTGACTTCCTATGACTTTTACATGAATCTTCATATTTTGTACATGTCCTTTAGACCTCCACTTTACCATACATTTTTGAATAGGAATTTACATAATTTGTGATAATAATGTTCCATATGAAGACTCACGACATGACACAACATGACACTGATGACATAGAATACATGATGACATGACAATGTCAATTCATTATTGCTTCTGCTTAGTGTTCAATAAGAAATGTCTAATGCTTCATCTTCATGAGAAATATGCTTTGTTCATCATATCCATGCTCCAAAGGGTTGTGAATCACATGGATCCTTCTTGTTGTCTTAATATTTGATGTTTTGTTGTAATTTGGTGTTCCTTCATATTCTTTCCTGATGATCATCTTATCTCTTCATCTCCATATGTGTATTCTAGCATGGTCCCATTGTCCTTCCCCCCCATCATCATCCTATCATGATAAGATAGAGTACCTGTGACTAAAAACCATTCACGGAAAACCAACATTAGTCTGAAATAACCCCTAACCTAACATATTTCATGAGAAACTTGTTAGGGTTGGTGCTAGTTACTAGTTGAGTGATTGGCTAAGGGATTGTGAATTTCTAGAGGCTAAGGTTTTGGACTGAGGCTTGAGACTATGTAATGTGTAGTTCAAGATGGCTAGCTTCAAGATATTGCATAGTTTAGGTGTAGAAATTCCCACCTTAGATCAACAGATTATGCAATAGACTAAAGCAAGATACAAGATCTATTTCTACAACAAACTTTGCGGAAGCTTAATTAAACTAAGCAAGATCAATGAGAACACATACAACTGAGAATGAGAAATCAATCGCACATAACACAAAATAAATAACCCAGGGAAATCCTCAACCTAAAACCCCAATCTTTGTATTATCATACAAGTGGAAATATGTTTAAGTTACAAAAAGAATCAGCTCTCAAGCTATCATGCTCTCTCTACAATCCAACTGCTGCTCATAGATAGTCAAATGCTTCTCACAAACCTTCTCCTCTACCCTCCAAGCCTTCTGTTTCCTTGTGTAGTTTTCCTTGGGGTCTAGTGTTGCCACCTATGTGAATTTGCCTCTTCACACACTCACTAACCTTTGATCTAACTACACAATCCTGAAGGAGATGATTCCTTCTGAATGGATGAGTTTCCTATATAGGAAAAAATCCTCCAACTGATAGTACACTATCCCATACTCTGATCTCAACTGGGTCTCTAACTGAACTGAAATGCATGAGTTATTTATGAGAGAATATTCAGTTATCTAAAGTGTAGCAATTACATGTATGCATGCATTAACTAACTGAACTCATAATTAATTCAACAAACTATTTGAATTAATCTAACTAGACTTGAATCAGTTAACTAAGCCAACTAATTAAAACTCATTCTTTTCTCTTTAACTGATGGATAAATTCCTTAATCAATGGAGAAATTGTTGCATGTCCCCACATAGACTTCATGTTTGATTTTCTATAACTGATTAACTGATGGTGAATTAATTAATTATTTTACAAACAGTGCTAAGATCACATTCGAATTTTAATTCTCTATTTTAGTTCAGAGATTGACTAAAATAGGAATCCATCCTGAAATGATATTTATAGCAATGCTATTTTTAGCACTTCCATTTTTCATTCCTTGTTGCTATGTTCAACACTGGTACCTGAACTGCTATTTATAGCAGTGCTATTTTTAGCACTTCTATTTTTAACATTTCTTGTTGTCATTTTCAACACTCCCTCTCAACAAGACATGCATCCAACTCGAACCTGATCTTGAACCTTTGGAATGTTCTACATGCAACACTTCTCCCAAGTGTTATTGCTCTAGCAACTCTAGAAACAAAAAAAACTCCCAACTAACCTCTCTGTTGGGCTAGAAACATCCTCTGGTGTTGAAGCTCCATATGCCACTAACAAGTGCTCCCTCTTTGACCTCTGAGCTACTGCAACACTCCATGCATCTCACACCATTTCACACCTCTCTGTGCCACCCTGCACTGGTGTAACACTCATGTGCCTCTCGCATTGCTGTAGCTTGCTAGCTCTATACAGTCTTGGGACTCCTACATTGTAGCTCTCTCTTCCACTCCATCCACATCTGTCTTTACCCACTCAGCCAGTCCTGCTACTCCTCATCAAGCCTCCCATAACAAGGTCTAATCAAAGAGGTTGGGTACCTCAATGATCCTACCCTTAATCTAACCTTCTTGGGACTGTCACTCCACATCACCCCACCTCCGACCTAGAAGTATGGATGCATGTGATCCTTCTACCCACTTGGCTCAAAATTTCCCCCTACTGGAGGTCTCTGCATGAGTGGATGCCTCCACTTGGTCTCCTCTCGGATTCTCCAGTTGTGACTGCTCTCCAATCTCCTAAAGTTGCTTCACCAATTGTGGCTCCTCCACAATTGTCTAAGACTTCTTCTAGCACTACATGTTGAGAGGAAATGTACTCTCCCTCTCAATCAATTTCCTTGCTCCTCAAGGCTTTTTATGCATCTTGAATCTCAACAGAATACATGTTCTTGACTCGTGAACCAGTCTGCTTCACCTGTCTAGTGGAGATGTGTCGAAGGAAAACCTTTCCATTACTGAAGACTACATCATAGCCTTTGCCTTCCAGCATTGCGATCAACACCAAATTTTTCTTTAGTCCTGGTACATACTTGACATCAGTCAAGGTAATGCGAGCTCTGTGCTCCCTCTAAAAAACAACCGTGCCTACACCTGAGACACTATACTTTTCATCATTACCCATCACTATGAGTATCTAGAGATCTTTCTCCTCCAAGGTACTGAACAAACTCTTGTCACTGGTCATGTGGAAAGAAGCTCCACTATCAAGAAACCAACCACATCCCACCATGGATGAAACCATGCATGCAAAGAGGGTGAAATCCAACTCAAACTGTGAGGCCAATGCCTCCCCTTCAAATCCGATCTTGGATTTCTTCATTGGACAATTTGTAGCAAAATGGCCCACCTCACGACAATGAAAGCATCACACTTTTGATTTGTTAGACTTATTCCCACCATGGGAAGAACTAGATTTGGAATGAGAATTCTTCTTCTTCCCTTTCTTTGCCTTACTTGCCAAGGCGCAATTTTCTTCATCCTCCTTGAATGAAGAACCATCTATGGTGCTTCTTCTTATATCCTCCTGCATCAGATCCAACCAAAGTCATTCCCAATCTGGCAGCTTTTCTCTTCCATTTACCGAGTCTTGGTAGCTATGCCAGCTCTTAGGAAGACCAAGGAGCACAAGACTCACCATCTCATCATCAGTGGTCATGATCCCTACACTTCCAAGCTCATCCCTGCAAATGGTGAGCTTGTTCAGATATGTAGAGTTCGTGTCACCCTTTTCACACTTGATTTTCCAAAGCTTGTCTTTCAGTTCTAGCTTCCTCTGATCATTGTTGTTATAATATAGATCTTTCAATGTTTTCCACATCGAAAACGGTTTCTCCTTCCTAGGGAGACTCAATACTATGTGGTCTCAAACTCCCTCTAGAAGGATTCTCCTTGCTCTAGCCACACATTTCTTCCATTGCACCAATTGAGTGGCATCAGTCGGCTTGGGGTCTTCTTGATCAATGAAGTCCTCTAGACCATTATCCTCTAATACTGCTTCCATGTGATCCTTCCAGGCTATATAATTCAAGTTTCCATAAAGGGCATACTCGAGTCTTAAACCGTTGAACGCCATTGGTGAAATTGAGATGTGATAAGAACTTGATTTCTATATTCAGGAACCTCAAACTTTGACCTTCTCCCTTCTTGTATACTATTCTTCATTTTGATCACCTTTGCTCTGATACCATGTAGAAATTCCCCCTGTAGATCAACAGCTTATGCAATAGACTAAAGAAAAATACAAGATCTACTTCTACAACAAACTTTGCGGAAGATTAATCAAATTGAGCAAGATCAATAAGAACACATATAACTGAGAATGAAAAATCAATCACACATAACACAAAAGAAATAACTCAGGGAAAGCCTCAGCCTAAAACCCCAATCTCTATTTTCATACAAGTGGAAATATGTTTGAGTTACAAAAAGAATAAGCTTTCAAGCTATCCTTCTCTCTCTGCAATCCAACTACTGCTCATAGACAGTCAAAGGCTTCTCACAAACATTCTCCTCTACCCTCCAAGCCTCCTATTTACTTGTGCAGTTTTCCTTGGGGTCCAGTGCTGCCACCTTTGTGAATTGGCCTCTTCACACACTCACTAACCTCTGATCTAACTGCGCAATCCAGAAGGAGATGATTCCTTCTGCATGGATGAGTTTCCCATATAGGAAAAAATCCCATCCTCTAATCTCAACTAGGTCTCTAACTGAACTGACATGCATGAGTTATTTATGAGAGAATATTCAGTTATCTGAAGTGTAGCAGTTACATGCATGCATGCATTAACTAACTGAACTCACAATTAATTCAACAAATTGTTTGAATTAATCTAACTAGACTTGACTCAGTTAACTGAGCCAACTAATTACAACTCATCCTTATATCTTTAACTGGTGGATAAATTCCTCAATCAATGGAAAAACTATTGCATGTCCCCACATAGACTTCATGTTTGATTTTCTACAACTCATTAACTCATGGTGAATTAATTAATTATTTTACAAACAGATGCTAAGATCAAATTCGAATTTTACTTCTCTATTTTAGTTCAGGGATTAACTAAAATAGGAATCCATACCGAAATGATATTTATAGAAATTCTATTATTAGCACTTCCATTTTTCATTCCTTGTTGCTATGTCCAACACTGGTACCCGAACTACTCTTTATAGCAGTGCTATTTTTAGCATTTCTATTTTAGCATTTGTTGTTGCCATTTTCAACACGAAGCACTTAAGAGCTTAAGGTTGGGGCTTGAGGCTTGAAGATTCCCATTGTGTAGTTATGGAAGGACAGAAGTCAAGGAATTGTGTAGTTGAGGGACTCAAGGACTGAGGCTAGAGGTTTGAACCTTGATATTGTTCAATGCATAGTTCTATAGGCCTGGGAAGAGGGACTACATAGCTGAGGGACTCAAGGACTCAGGTTGGAGGCTTGAGCCTTGATTTTTTCCATTCCATAGTTCTGGGAGGCAAGGAGGCTAGTTGATTGTGCAATTGCATAGGTCAAGAGCTCAAGGATGTGGCCTAAGCCTTGAGACTACGCAATGCACAATTTTGAGTGGCAAGGAGAGAGAAATTGTGCAATTTTTTACGTCAGAACTTGAGCTTGAGCATTGTGATTTTGTAGTGTACAGTCTTGGAAGATAGGAACTAGGCACTGTACAATGCTAAGAGGCAGGGTTGCAGCTTGAGAGTTTAGATTGCACAATGTGCAATTTAGTAGGGTTGGATGAGGCTAGGTTGTATGGTTGGGAAGTTCCCCAAATTTGACTAAGTGTGGCATCTGTGCAACTGGTGTGAATATTGAAAAGACTTGATTATGATGACACAGTTAAAAGAATTAATGAAACAACATATATCATCTAAAACACATGAGAAACATACTTCCCTCAGTGTAACAACTTTGAAACAACTTATGACAAGTGCGACACCAAAGATACACTTTGTGACGACCTTGCATTAGGGGAATTTTGAGGTCTAAAATGGGCCTCCTAAGAAAAATGTACAACCAAAATAAAATTTATAAGAACCAATAGGATTCAAGATGATGATGTCAACCATGGGTGATGATTCACCATTTTTCGAGTAAAAAATTAAAAAGATTAAAAAATAATAAAATAATAAAACTACTTTTTCAACTCGTATTTTCAACTTATCTCCCTAATATTTTACTCAAATTTCAAATGAGTACTTGTTGGATGAAAAATTTAATTCCTCATCCAAGGAGTACCCATGTTACATACTTTTTATGGACCCCACTATACGAAAATGAGAAATACAAGAAAAAAAAATTGATTGGAATCATGTTTTTCATGTGTTTCTCTTTTCTATGTGTAGCATGATCCATCAAAAGTATGCAATGTGGGTAATCCTTTGATGAGGAATAAACTTTTGAATCCAATGAGTGTTTCCACTTGAAATTTGTATAAACCCATAGGGAGATAAGTCGAAAATACAAGTTGAAAAAATAGTTTTCTCTTTTTTCCCTCTAAAATTTGTTGATGTAATCTAATATTATTTTATTATTTCTAGTATTATTTTATAATTTACTTAGGAGGCCCATTTTAGACCTCAAAATTCCCCTAATAAAAACACTTGTGCTATAGTGATTGAAACTTTGGGAATCAATGATAAATTTGTACATGGTAAGTACAACTCATTAACGCAAATATTACCCCTTGAAACACATGAATACTAGCTTTTGTGCATTATGCGACATTCCACATGCCAAAAGATGACATTTACTATATGAAGAGAAAAGGGTGAATGACACTTGCGATACATGAAGGAAAGTGAAAATGACACACGTCAGAGTGAAGATAACATGAAAATGAAACTTATTAAAGTGAAAGCAATCAAAAGCAACAATTGAAAGAATTAAAATGACACTCGCAAAAGTAAAGGTTCACAAAATCGATAATTTTAATAACTAACCAAAATAGAAGTACAAATGCAGCCAAAAGTGAGGGATTATCAATAATAGTGTGCACTAATTGTCCACATGGGTTGGACATTACACAAGAAATTTCTTAATGGATTGTGCTATGATTTTTCAATCTTGCATAAAATAATGCACTCATGAACTTGTTGCTGACTGAACATATGTGAGAAAGTGACTTCGAAAAATCAAGAAGTTACCATAGGATGACCGATCGCAAGATCCACAGTAGGCTACAAAATTCAATTGTAGGTAAAATTTTGGAGGGTGTTTGTTGCCGTGACAACATCAACACAACCATGAACATGAACATAAGAAATCATCAACGCATGAGACACAATATATCTGGTGGAAAACCCTTCACCGAGTAAAACACCACCCCTATTGTTGTTGCTCTACTTTGAATATCTATTAGTCAAGCAATTTGTCTTTACATAATTAGCTTACTTTGATCAACTTAGATACTTGAACTCATATACAATAGGCCAATACCAATCAGCCAGGAGAATTGGTACTATTGATCAGCTCGTAAAACTTTGTTCTCACACATATCTATGGACTACCATCCACTGAAGGCCAACACAGTCGATCGATCCTCTCCCAACTCTGATTGGACTATCTAACTCTGATTGGATGGAGGAATCATCCCTTTCGCTAAAGCTTTGATATCACTACCCCTCTCTCATGAAGTCACTACTCCTCTACATTATGCAAACCTATTTTCATAAATTTTTAGATTAGATCCAAGATGCTCTGCTCAACAAGAATTCAACTATGAAATCATTCTCTCAGTACAATGACTCTAAATAATAAACAAAAATACCATCAACAATGTGCTTTGAATGCAAGAAAAATAGTGGCTCATATTCATGCATCAAAATTGACTATCCAACAACATAATCTTGACTCTAATCCTCCAAGCAAACACTCTGTTACAACAAACATAAGTCTGATCTGAATCTAATGCACTGCTTCAGAATCCTTCTACAACATTGTCATTACCCTCACACATTGCAGCATCTAACATCTCAATAAAATATGAAGCATTCCTCCACTATGTAGCCTTCTCTTACACACTCTCATACTCAACCAATGAATGTTCATCTCCAAAATGATGTATATAAAATGTGCTCGATGAAATTCATCTTGGTGCTAGGATCAAGAGTGCACAAAATTGAAAATTTCAAGCCACTAACATCACTACTTGTGCACTAAATGAATTCACACCCTTCAGACAAATTAATCAACCATTTGTGACCTTTTCCAATTCATTTAGAAGTCTCTAGGAATTTCCATGTCAATTTTCATCTGATTTTCTTAAGGAATGCAAAGGATTTCTTATGAAAAAGCTCAATCACATGCAAAACACTAGATAAACTTGAATGGTCGCTTCAGTCGCTCCCATAGGCCTTCCTGCCAGTGATTGGAGCATTTCAGTTACTCCCATAGGCTTGGCTTGCATGGGGCAAAGGATGAAGAAAAACATCAATCCTTAATCTGAAAACCTCTACCACCTAATGGATCCTCTTCTCCAACATTTATACAAGCCTCTAGATCTATGACATAGCCTCTGATGCATTTTGCAAGTGAATCAAATATGTCTCCAAAGTGTCACTACTAAATTGATCTAAATGGCCAACAAACAAGGTTGGTAAGAGTGCCAATAAGTCCTCCACTCTCCTTTTCACCTGCACAAGCTGCAACATCACCATTAAATCACACATTGTTGCAACAAGTCATAAGAAAACTACCAATCTCATCAACATGAAACACATCTCCATCACATGTGGCAATGCCACCAACTTGTGTAGAAGCACCTCCAATACTTGTAGAAGCAATTCCATCTATAGCAACAGTAACAAGCCAACAAGACATGCTATAAGGTTGACATCTATGCCAACACACACAAGATACGACTACACAAGCCATTATGGAACAAATAAAAAAAGTATCTCAACCCACTATGATCACTCATCGAAATGAACCTCATGCCCAAAAGATAGTTCCTTCACATCTTCATTGCATGGATGATCGTTGCCAACTCAAGATCATGTGTCACATAGTTATGCTCGTGCTCATTTGGTTTCCTTGATTCATATCATACCACCTATCCCTCCTACATCAGGACCCCACCAAGTCCTCTCTTGCAAGCATATATGCATGCCAAAAACTCTTTATCTAGATTTGTTATATTTAGAACTGGATCATTTGTCAACAAATGCTTCAACTATTGAAAACTTGTTTCACATTCCTCTGTCCATTCAAAATTATTTCCTTTCCTATGTAATGATGTAATAGGATAGGAAATCTTTGAGAAGTTCCTAATGAAAATCTTATGATAAACGACTAATTCCATGAATGATCAAACCTCCTCCACATTCCTAGGAGCTTCCCCTTCCATGATAGCTCTTATCTTTTTTAGATCCATTTCTATAGCTTCCTTGGAGAAAACATGCCCCAAATAATGTACCTTTCTCTGAAAGAAACTACATTTACTAATCTTAGCATACAACTAGTGCTCATTTAGTAGTCTTAGCAATGTTTCTAAGTTCTCAACATGCTCTTCCTCATTATTATAATATATCAATATACCATCAATGAATAAAATCACAAACCTATCCAGATAAGGATGCAACACACTATTCATCAAACACATGAAAGTAGCTAGAGCATTAGTTAGAACAAAAGTAACTATACAAAAATCATAATTCCCACACCTAGCCTAGAAAGTAGTATTATAGATCTATTCTTATTTTATGTGCACCTTATGGTATCCTAATCTCAAATTAATCTTCGAGAACACTACTACTCCCTTCAACTGATCAAACAGGTCATTGATCCTTGATAATGGATACTTGTTCTTGATGGTTACCTTGTTCAACTACCTGTAATTGATACATAGCCTGAGAGTACCATCCTTTTTCTTGACAAACAACATTGGTGCACCCCAAGGTGACACAGTTTGCCTTATGTATCCCTTATCTAGAATTTCCTTGAATTGCACCTTCAGTTCCACTAACTCTAGAGTGCTCATCCTGTAAGGTTCTTTTGACGATGGTGTTGCTCTTGGTATCAATTCAATAGAAAATTCCACTACCCTATGAGGCTATAACCCTAAAATCTTTGTTGGGAACACATAATGAAACTACTGTAAAAATAGATAGCTCTTGAAGACCTACGTATCCTCAACATCCTTACCTTTCTCATTGGAAATATGCGCTACAAATAATACACACCCTTTCTTGTGAGTTTGCTTGTCCTGCATAGGTGTAACCATCCTAACTGATGCTTCTTACACTGCAAGATTCTCTATTCTTCATTTTCATCCAAGCACTCAATAGAATTTTCATAACAATCCACCTTAGTCCTATGAAGATACAACCAATCCATACCCAAAAGAATATTTTATGATCCCAACAGAAGAACATTCAAATGTATTTATGGAGGCATACCATTCAACTCAAATGCACAAGCTCTTACCCAATGATGAACCCTATTCTTAGTACCTGTAGCCAGCTGCACTAACCAAGACTCTGCGTGCACTTCTTTATTCAAACTTCACTTATCCACCAAGTCAGGTTTAACATTAATATAATTAGATCTAGGTTTAGTCAAAATATAAAAAACTTGATCACAAAGCTTTCCATCCATCTTGATAATAGATGCCTGATAATACACACGTTAGTTATCCAACACTACATAAATATGAGGAATTCTTTGTTCAACATCCCCCACTATCTATGCCTCCTGAACATTGTAGATATGTGGTTTTCCACCCTGATGCTATGGAAAATACATCCTATTATGATCCTTGCCACAATTCCAACAATGTAAAGGCTTCCTTCCATCATCCTTATTCTACTCCTCAGACTGAAATCCCTATCCTTTGTTAGATGCATTGAACTTCTTATGTGGTGTTTAATTCTCTTTGTTACCAGCGTCATGTAGTATTGATCACTTCTTATCCCATTTTCCCTTAGTCTTGTCATTACCTTCCCAATCCTATTTAGATTCAAAAGTACACTTTGATTTCTCATAACAATGCTTCAGCTTCTTGATGGCTTCCTCCAACGATCTAGGCTCATCAAACTCAATCCTATCTATGAATGCTACTAAGAACCCCCTGATGAATCTCTAAATATTAGCTTGCTCCTTGTTAAAGTAAGGAACATACATCAACAACTCCAGGAATCTACTAATATACTCGTCATTGGTCATATACCATCTTCAACTCATAGAACTCCTTCGCCTTGTCATCATAGAATCTATCAGATAGATACTTCTTCCTGAAAACTCTTTCAAACACCCTCTAAGTCAACTCCTCTTCCCGAATGCCTCTAACATTCTTCACCTCTTCCCACCAAATGTATGCTTTACCTTTAATATTGAATGTAGCTATTCTGGATTTCATGTTCTCTAAATAATCATGCAATTTGAAGATCTTATTCATCCCAAGAAACCAAGATTTTACATCATGTGACTTCTTCATTTCTCCACCAAATTTAGGTAGTTTTTATTTCTTAAACTCTTTTGGAAAATAATACTTCTCACTCCTCCTATATGGATGGTGATGGTGATGATCATACTATTTCTCTAAACCAGAACTAGGATAGAACCTATGATCACTATCCCTCCCATCATGTGTATTCAAAAATATACCATCTCTAATTGTATCCTCTTTATCTAACATGTGTCATGATCAATACCTACGACCATATGCACCATTTGTCATTTCCTCCTATCAATGACTAATCCTAAGTTGTCTATGTCTCTACAAATATGATAAAAGCTTAAGAATCACCACATTCACCTTTGCTTGTTTCTCCTATTCCCTAGTAAGTCTTTCCTATGACTGAATGATTATGTCATTATCTGCTTCGCAACTTCTTAGTTTTACTTTCAAACTTCTCAATGTATCTACTATGTGAGGGGAGTACTCATCACCATGCTTCTCATTTGATCTATAGGGAGAGTCACGTGAACTGTAATCCACCATTTTTCTAGTAATCTTGATATTCTTCCTACAAACGTACTATGTCAAATAAACCAAATATAAACATCATCAAACATACATCAGTGAAGTCTAGGGGATGCTATCTTGTCTGCAAGATCAGTCCATATTAGCATGATACATGTATATATACAAAATCATATCAATATACCAACATCACACATGACAACACCAAATGCATACCATGACCTCACACATGACAATCAAAACCATAAAAATGCATGTATAACAGACATATAAACACTAACATGTATAACAAACACATATATCACCATCATGTATGCATGACAAACACATCCCAACAAGAACTTCATCAACTACTACATGAAAACACAACTGTAACAATGACTATCACCATGCATACATAACAAGCACATATACAACCTACATACATGCATGACAAACACAATCTTCTCATCCAATCCAAGTGTTGAACTTGATAGCTCTGATACCACTCTATATCCATCCCTCCCATATCTACTCATTTTCACCATCCTGTCAGGGTAAACAAGAGAGGAGGAACTACTATGATATGAATCAACCTCCTAGGTATAGTTAAGGAAGTGGATTCGACAAACTAAACCTTTACTGACCTTCCTCAGGAGCTACAGGGCCCCAGGATTCAAACAACCACTCCAAGTTCCCAAGCCCTGAGCTAACTTTATTTTTCACTAACCTGGAATCTCAGCAACTTTCATAATAAGGAAATTTGTTTGCCTATGGGGGCATGGCACAAGTTCGGAGTTATTCACGCCAACCAAAAAAACCCTCACTACTATCCATTTCGACAACAACCCGTATAGCACAGACTACAGTCTCACCCAAAGCAGTATTGGGGGATGCTAAAACCAGGTTTCTGCATCCAGATATTGTGTGATGTGTATTCTGAAGCCCTTGTAGCTCAGATTTGCCTTCACACAGATATGTATCTTCCTATGGTCCACTACTACAACTCTAGCAAAAATGGCCCTCAGACCTTCGCGGAGGTCTATGATCAGGCTTTTCAGACCTAAAAGAAGCAGACTCACAACTTTCACTTAGTAAATAATAACCCTAGATCTTCCTTCGCGCTAATATAACTGATTTGAACAATTACCATAACATATTTACTTACTACCTTCGCGAAAATATTTTTTCATATTCTTCATGCATGAATATTAAGGATTTAACAAATTTGCACGGAAAATATTCTCTATTTCATAGAAAACAGATAATTAAGAGATAATGCATAAAATTAAACATAATTAAGAACAAGGAACATATGCAAGAGATTCAATCCAAAACAGACTTTATTAGATCCAACATTCAATTTACAAACTCTTTTGCCTGCGCACCGAGCTACATGGGGCCATGCACTCAGCTGCAGACTTACCAAGGTCTTCATGCACTCAACTGCTTGAGCCTTCCCCTTTCGCCTAAGTACAACAAAATGGAGCTTTCATGTCTTAGCACTTTTCTTTACACTTGTTCTTCACCCAAAAGTTATCTTTCTATACTCATTATGACTCAAATATTTATAGCTTTTCTATTATAATACCATGGCCCACGACCTGCGGGTGAGTCTCAAAACCATCCTATCACTTACCCATACAAGGGACTAAAGCACATTTGACTCGTACTTAGTGTTATCTCAAAATCAGATCCTAGAAGGCTGCAGACCAGGAAGACCTTAAGTAACTATTTCAAACCTACTTTAGGCTGAGGCTTAGCCTCCTCAACCTGAGAGGGCCCTCTCTAAATGGATTAATGATTTTGATTAAAGATAAGATGGCTAACTCTTATAGAAAAACTGTAACAAATATGAATGGTGGAAACACATTTAACAACTATCCATTGGGCTTATGGAGTCAACAACATCTCAATATCACAATGAACTCAACCTTACATGGAAGTCAGGGCATTCAACATTTAAACATTCAGAACATAAACTCATATGGGACCACATAGTTTATAAATGTATACAGGAAGTCAGAGCACATTCAGTGAATTTTGAGTGATTATACATCCATACCACTATAAGAATTAAGAAAAGGACAACATCACATATTCTGAACATAAAAAATCCTTCACGAATCCTGAGAAGTAAAGTCAAATATGTATTACTGAAAATGAGTCTTACATAAGCCAAATACAAGCTTTTCCATAAAATTTCCAACCCTGATTACATTGCTGCTTCAGCTATATATAGAGCTCTTATTTTAACTAATCGAGATTCCTCCTCAAGCATGAGGGGAATTCGAAAACTACTTCTATTACTGACAACTCTTAACCTATAACTACTTAATAAATACAACAGAGTGTTGACTAGAGTTTTTTAGAGATCTAAATCAACTATGACTCTAACTCCATATTACATGCATAATGGCCTTAATTAAGATGATTCCTTTCTTTGACATCTGGTTCTCTTTCAGTTTGGCTAAGATGGGTGTTTAATGCTCCATGTTGACCTTGAATGTTGTACCTTCTCCACTGTTCAGAAAAATTTGGAGACTATCCTTGCTTCTCGGCTTTATGGTCTTCAAATCTTCATAAGTCGGTTTTTAATTGTTATCCCTCAAAATATGACGGTGGCCACGTTGTGATGTGCTGTCCACTGTTATGAAACCCGATTTGATGATGTGTCATCTACTATTTTGAAAACAAAAGGGAAAACGCATTCAAGCTGTCTGATGCATGCTTCAATTCTCTTATGATATGACAAAATGCCACTTTTTTATCCAAACTCTTTATTTCCACTTGTACTATTCTGATTGGCTGTTGTAACTTCAGGTGTTCTCGTTGTATACATCTGTCCTTCAAAATTTTCCCGCTTCAACTTCAAAACTGCTTGATTTAAGTTGAAATCATCACTTTCAGCAGTTTCGTAGCGCGCTACGAAACTGCTGAGTTGTTTTAAAAAACTTGTTTTTAACCTGAGACCTTTATTAACCGAGTACTTTGATTGCCAAAAACTTCTTTAGACTTTCCAAAGGTTGAATAGGGATTTAGATTTCTTCAGAAATATAAGATCGAGAAAACTTATCAAAATTTTTTGAAACAAAATCTTACTTGAAATGTAAACTCATTTAGCAGGTCCTTTAAGCTGGTTTAGCTGCGCCTTCAGATCTTCAATTTGCTTTTTCATAACCTTATTACCAGCTCTTAGTTGCATATTGATCATTCTGATGTACTTGGCTTCTTTGATTGCTGGTAATGTCCAAGTGTGAAATTGTGTATTGCAATCAACCACTTCTACAACTGCATTCTCTTCCCATAGAGTTTTAATTCTATAATAGTTTGCTTGTATGACTGCATGTATTCTAGCAGCTTTCTTCAATTTGGCAATATCATGCTTAGATGATTCTAATTGGCTCTTCAGGTCTACTATATTGTCTTCTTTAGATGAAATGATTGTTTTTCCTGTGTTCTTCTTTTGCCAACGTTGTGTCCCTTCCCCTGTTTCCTCTGTTCTGGGCAGTGCTTCCTGTACTTGCTGGAATATCCTTGTCATAGGTCTTCTAGGTTTAAAAACAAACTCTTCAGCTGGCTCATCAAATTTAAGCCTTTTTGCGGCCTTGGCTTTCTTGGTTTTTTCTTGTTCTGACTGTATCAACTCAATTTGAATTGGTTGAGACTGCTCAAAATCAATAGCCTGTAATAAGTCATTTAGACTTCCCTTGGACACTGGACTTTCTTCAACTGCTATAGCTTTACCTTTTTCCTTATTCATCTGGCTTCTTGTTCTTATCCTTGAGACTACTTCAGATGTGCTTGTTTCAGGTACAGTCTTTTTACCATGAGCTTTTCCCTTAGTTGATTGCTGAGGTTGATCTTGGATGATGAGTGGCTTCACTTGTTTTCTTGCTTGTGAATTTGGAACTCTTTTAGCTCTTGCTTCTGTTTGGAGCTCAACTATTGTAAAATCTCATGCAGGTAGAGGAGTGAGGCCAGTCTGGCTTTTGAAGCCAGCCATAAAAATGAATGAATTCCAATCTCTGTCTACTTTTTGGAGCCCATCTAAAACCAGTAGTTTGATCAAACCATGATGAAACAAAGAGGTTTCACAATCCTCTTTCCTCATCTGTACCTTATCACACATCTTACTCAAACTACGGAAAAGATAAAAGGGTAAGTCTATGGAGACCTTCCCTGTGAAATGCAAAAGGAGTTTAAAATGGTAAGAGTAAACCTTGTTATACCTCCCTTCACAAGTCAGATATTTCTATATGCAGGTGAGTAAATGAGCATAATATTCTTTGACATAACTCCTGGGCACTGCCTTACTTAAATCTTCATTTACAAATTCATCCTTCAAGAACTCCTTGCAAGGATTCATGTCAAACTTGAAATTTTTAAACCATTGCTCTTGTCCTCGTGGGATATCTGTCACAGTAGATATCACATCTGGCGAAACCTGCAATTCTATCATGGCTACTTTTGAATTCAAGCCTGTGAAGTTAAGTGCAAATTCTTTAGTTACCTGTGCGTGTCCTCCTTGTAAATTTTTTCAAAAATTCCAGCACCCGGCCTTTTTGAATGCTTTCTCCACCTCTTTATTTCTCAACGTTATATCTAAGTCTTCAGGCTCGGTCCTTAGACATTTGCCGGATCTGTGCTCCTTTTTCTCCATTGATTCTTCCAAATCTTAGCAAAGAATTACTACCAGCTCCGGTTGGAATTGTGATTTAGCTTCTATTTGAATTCAGCCTCGCTTGATTATCAACCTCACTTGATTATCTGTGTAGTTGAATTTTAAATTTTTCCATTTAAAATCTCTCAAGTTGTAATCTTGCAGATTTGTCATTCATGCAAGACGTACAACCATCATTAAGATTTATGCATGGTAGTCTTTCTTGGAAATGATGATTCGTGCGTATCAATAGATCTAGTGGTGGTGATAGTGGCAATGAGTGGTGAAATGTGATAAGAGGGGTACATGAGCTGACATGAGAAGACATGGCCTAGACTCACCTAACGGACTTGACATTTCGGGAAAGATTCGCTGCGAAATGTACGAATCCATGATTTCTCAGCGCTGAAAGTTTTAAATTTGAATGATGAGTTGCGAAACTGCCTAATCGGGATTGTGCTGCGAAAACACTTTAATGGTGTATATGCGCTGCGAAATTACAAAAAGGCTCGGTGACTGACACAAGATAACATGTGGCTATAAAACAATGATGGATGGAGGGGGACCAATGGAAGCCGAGAATAACTTGACTCAAAAACCTCTTCAAAACTTCAGACTCTAAGGGAAGAAAATTAAAACAAAAATAGACTAGCACTGACCTTTGTCATCGGGCTAGGATGAAAAGTTACATATATCAGTTTTAGTTCTAAGTGATAACACTTAGCTACATGCTCTACTACCACATTTCATGGAGACTTTACATTCTTTACAAAATTCTACTCAAACAATGATTAAACTAACCCAAAATTAACCCTAGGGACCCTATCCCAATAGGCCCCCAAAACAAATATGGTGTCTCGCCCTCGATTCACTCAGATGGCTTCTCAACTTTGTGGCAGAGCTCACTAAACTGTTGCTTCAATGCATTTAGCTTTGCCGTACTTTGTACTACAGCCTTCTTCACCTCTTTGACCAGATTTTCTGTAGTTGGTCCCTCTACCATAAGATGCATGGTTTTATGAGTCTATTGTAGAGCTTTTAGCTTCTCCTGAATGGTATGAGAAATCTGGTTGGCCTCTTCTGTCCAAGGTTGAAGTTGAGCCTTTAACACAGTTTCTTTTTGCTGCAATTCCTGTACTTTTTCCAGTATCAATTTCCCTTCTTGTAGGCACGTGAAGCACTAAACTGGCACTAATGTGCATGTAGTCACCCTGATCTCATCATATTTTTGTTGGGCCTCTCTGATTTTTGTACTCAACCTCTACAAGCTTGGATCCTCATACAAAGTATCCCATAATTCCATGGCATGGTTAAAAAGAAAATCACATCCTTTAACTACAACCTCCAGAGTATTCATATGCTCCTTAATGGTTGCACAACACTGCTCCCTGACCTCTGGCAGAGTAGTAAAATGTAGCCTCAACTGTAACTCTATTATCTTCATATGGAAATCAAACATGACTCTACCTATCTCATCTTTTGGTTCACGAACTGCAGAAGCCAATTTCTTGATCTTCGTTATAGCTGCGGCGTCTTCCAGAATCTGTAACTCTGGGACCAAATTGCATGCATGTTTTATTATTGCTTTCAGGCTCTGACATCGTGCTTCCGTATCTTCCTTTTCTTTCAGAGACCGATCCCTCTTAGTGAATATATGTTCATTGTTTACCTTAAGCTCACAAATTACTGCAAGTGTGTGTTGCTCTTTTATTCTGAGCTCGTCCAAGACCCCCTGATGTAGCGCATGGGGAGTCTGAAGCAACAATGTGACTAAGTTCACCCCTATGTCTTTGATCATGCTCAACAGAGCGCGGTCTTCCTCTCTTTCCACACAGACTAATCCTTTTGTTAAGGAGATGACTTTGAGGTCTAGACTCCTTTCCATCTCCAATAATTTCTCACTCCCTTGTGCCAGGCTCAGTTGCACCTTGCTTTCTTGCCCTAAACTTGCTTGAATCCTACCTATTTGGATTTGTAGCTCATGCAGATCCTTCTAGAAACTCCCTAGCATCTGCATGTATTGTTGCTAAAATTACTACCATAGCTTCATTGTGGTGTCACTAAATTTTTCCCAAATTTCATCGAAATCCCCTTCTGTGAGGATCATCAAGTCAATGCATGCTTTTTTATCTAATTTGTGCTTCTTCCTTGGCCCAATAATTGTCTTCTTACTCTAATTCTCTAATGTGAAGGGAGTAATATTCGCATCCCCTCCATCGCTGCCCTACTTAAACAATTCATACTCCTCAGTATCCTGGGAATTCGATGCTTCGACTTCCTCTGTGTCAGTGCACTCTATCTTAGCATGCTCTTTCGCATCGCGTTCTTTTTCAGCAGTTGCCTTAGCAATAGCTTCTTTCTTTCTCTACTTGGCCAATCCTCATGTTTCTATCTGTGCTGCTTCTTTTCATTTCTGCGTAGTTTTCATCTCCACAAAAAATCTTTCTTCACCCTGGCTGGTACCTACAGCAACATTCGTGGCTTGTCGCCACTCCGCTGGCCAACTCCCCATAATTTCCTGCACATCTGTTTATGAAAATACGTATAGAAACTTGTGCCAGATATGCTTAGGATCCCACTTCGCCCTAATTGATACGTTATGGAAGTCGGCCTTAAACTCTATGAAGGCCCTCAACTGCTTGAACAAGGTTGGAGACAACCTTGGCCGCTCACTGATTACTTTGCAGAGGTCCATTTCAACCAATATCCAATAAATCAAGGATTCCTTGATCCTCTCCGGATCCTTTGTCACCCATAGTGAAGTGAACTTCGATTCTTGTGGTAAATCTTCTTCCTGTGGAGGAAAATGACCATCCTCTAGTAGGCGCCATGGTACTAGTAAAATTAGCAACAGGAGCCAGGCATAGTGAAATGCCTTACTGTCCTCTTATGCTTCGTGATAGTTCATGAGGAATTCTTTATATAAATATTATGCCTAGTTGTACTATACTCCCTTTGCACATTGGGAAGCCAATGAAACTATTGGCGTCAAAACTTCATCTAGGAAGCATTTCCTCATAATCTTCCTTGCTATAATTTGGGTAGTAAATTGCACCGCCTGGTCTTGAATTGAGTGGATAGAATATCCACACGATATTTTGATCAGCTCAAGCTTCATCTTCATCTTATCCATCAACTCCTTCTCTTTACTCTTTCCTTCAAATTCCTTGGTTGTTCCACCCCTTTATAGGGAAGTTTCGTAATCCTACGGATGAGCATATCGGTTATAGGGATGCATTATTCGAGCCATAAGCACCCATAATGCACCAGCATGAGTAGCTAGCACATACACACAGTGTTGATAATCAACCAGTGGAAGTGTGGTATGCAAAGCATGTGTATTAAACCAGTCTGCTTGACGCCTTTGACCCATTTCATGGGTTTCGGCCATGTAACCTTAGTTTCTTCATTGTATATCTTCGTGTTGTAGAGGCTACAACCACCCTCCAAAATTTTGCCTCAGCCTTGTTTTGGAGCCTCCTTACCAACTTTTCACAGCAACTTATCTTGATTCATCAAGTTCACAAGCTTCAATGTTTTGCTTGCACAAAGGCAGCCTATTGATCACAAGTCGATACATTCCCCTCATAGGCTGATCACTCAGACTTGGTCCAGCTGCAGCGTGAGGAAATCCCCCAAGAAATTGTGCAATTCTGGAGGGAAACCATCCTTCCCTCCAGAAATTGTGCAATCCTAACTGATAGCCTGCTGGGCTCTAGAATTGCGCAATTCTGGCAGTTAACACTCACAGTGAAAATTCTGCAATTTTTTCCCATCAACGCTGCTCAGCCCAAAATTTACGCAAATCTAGGTAGCAGTGAGTTTCTCTGCCTAGAAATTGTGCAAATCTCCCAGGTAGCCAGCCTAGCTCTCAACCACAAATGTGAATTTTCTCCCAACAGTCAAACATCCTCTTTCATGTGCAACTAAGTTGACCGGTTCCCTCCGGAACCAAGCAAAACAAATTTGCATTCATGGGCTACTTCTCCCAAGGCAGCATGCAAAGGAATCCCTTGTTTTATGGATCTATTTTTAGCAATTGCAGGTTAGATGAAAGGATCGTTTCAAAAACCTCCCACCAAGTGTTTCTTTCCCTATATCTGTGGCATGCACGTCAAAACCTTGATGTTATCAAAACTCATCAACCAGATGCCACAAAGAACATTCCTCACATAAACCTTGTAGCTCTGACATCCCACATCACATCTAGGAGCTGTCGGCACACTCAACTCAGCTTTTTTGGGGTAAGCCCGCTTTCCATGACTTGTGTTCCATTTTTGTCGCTTTTTGTGTTTCACTTTGTAAGAATGATGTCTGCTTGATTTCAGTGAGCATTTGTTGTCATTTTGATACATACTAGCTTGTACTAGCACCATTTCAGTTTTCATCAACATCTCACTATTGTTGCATGCATGAAACTGTTTTTCACAAACGGTCACTGATTCAGTGACTCGCCTCACCCACATGCATGTTTTTCTATTTTCTAAATATGTCATTCACCATTTTCATGCATGATCATTCACTTATTCTTACACTTAGTTTCACCATGCATTCACACTCACATTCACATTCAGTTTCCCGTCGGCGAGTCTGGGTAGCCTTGGCCCAGACTCTGCTTCACCAAGAGCCTTACCAAGACAGTATTACACAATCCTAAGAGGGAAGGCTCTATCTTCCTCTTGAGAAATGTGCATTTCTACCTAGTGAATGTCCTTCGGGACTATTTTGTGCATTTCTAAGGGACAATGACTGTTGGCCTAGAAAATTGCGCAATGCAGTCGCTAAGCCTGCAGCAATTCCAGTAGTCAGTAGCCAGAATGGACTGTACATTGTGCAGTTCCAGCAGTTAGTTAGTCTCCCAGTTACCTAAATTGTGCCTTTTACAGCCTTGGCAGTCAGTCTCCTGACCTCTCGGCCTAAATGCAAAACCTTCATGATCAGTCACACAGGTATGTTGCAAGTTAGTTCCCAAGTCCATTTTGGTTTTTGATTGCAAAATTTCTTGCCATGAGTTTTTCCATGTCTCCATGTATTCTAGGTGTTCATTTTCCTCTCAGCAGTGTAGGTACAATGGTTTCAAAGAGAGCGGAGTCGAAGGCACCATTCAGAGCACACCTAGAGATGCAGTCAATCAAATGTCTATGATATTTCCTACTCATGAAGACATCAAGCTTTTTATAGACAAGGACATCAAGATATGACAGCGGAAACATCACAGTGAGTGGCATCATGAACAACAGTTGAAGGAAGCATCTCGGATGTAACAAATGCAATGAATCCAACGAATCCAACAAATGCAAAGAATGCAACAAATGAAACAATTGCAAGAGGAAGGTTGTTGACAACATAGAGGTGGAACAAAGTTGTGAGCTCAAGAAAATCCACTGATGATAAAAGAAACTTTGGAGACTCAAGAAATAAGGTGACAACATGACAAGAAGATGGCATGAAGACAGAGAATGGAACAAAGAAGGAGTTTCTTGTGCTGAAGTAGCAACTCAAGAAAGAACATTAAGTTGCACAAACAAACGAATGAGTTGCAATAGGAACAGGAACGAGAGTGGGCGCAACATGCAGTCACAGATGAAACTTTGCCCATACAAGTTAAATATCTATCCTAGGAGCTAGCAAGGAGCAAACATGGTGAGCAGTTTTGTTGATCGCATGCAAGGGATTCAGTAGCATGGATGCCATTGTGTGCATGCATGTGACCCAACCCATTCAGCACACTCACCAAGGTGGAGATAAGAAGAAAGTCCAACTAGAGTTGAACATGTACTTCGGCAAGTTGATGCACATGACCACCATCACACACTTGAAGATCAGCATGGAAACTATGCATCAGCGTGTTGTCATTTCACCCGTACCCAGGAAGACCATGCACCTGTTAGCAGACAAGTTGGATGAAGGATCCAAACCAATGCACCAGTTGCAATAGAAGCAAGAGTTCACTTCAGCAAGATGTCACCATGGGGTGCATGCAGACCATCACAGATTACCAAGCTTAGCATCATCTCACGACCTTCACCATCACAAGCATGTCAAATAGTTGATCTCACCACAATAGATGGAGTGCCAGTGATGTCTTGTGTTATCTCAAAATCAGACCCTAGAAGGCTGCTGACCAGGAAGACATCAAGTAACTATTTCAAACCTACTTTAGGCTGAAGCTTAGCCTCCTCAACCTGAGAGGGCTCTCTCAAAAGGGTTAATGATTTTTTCAATTGTAATTAAGATGGCTAAATATTGTGAAACAAATATAAAATATGAATGGTGGAAACACAATTAAATTCTATCCATTGGGTTTATGGGGTCAACATCATTTCAGTAAGACAATGGTTTCAACCTTACATAGAAGTCAGGGCATTCAACATTTAACATATTCAGAACATACCAACTCAAATAGGACCACACAGTCTATGAATGTATACAGGAATTTAGAGCACCTTAAGTGAATTCTAAGTGATTACACATTCATACCACTACAAATATTAGGAAAAGAACAATACCACACATTCTGAACATCAAATCCCTCATGAATCCTGAGAAGCAAAGCCAAACTTGTATTACCAAAACAGGGTATTACATAAGCCAAATATCAGAGTTTTTTCATAAATTTTCCAACCCTTTGTACATTGCTCTTTCTCTTATTTATAGAGCTCTTCTACCTGCTTGAGATTCCTCCTCAAGCATGAGGGGAATTCGAAATCTACTTCTATTAACACCTATTCAACTTTTAACTTCCTATTAAATGTAACAAACTTCAACTAGACTTTTCAGAGATCTAAATCAAGTAGGATTCTAACATCATGTTATGCTAATAATAGCCTTGGGTACAATGGTTCTCGTTCCTCGACATATGGTCCCCTTTTCAGTTTGGCTGTGATGGATGTTTAAGGCTCCATGCTGGTCTTCCACACCACATCTTCTCCATTATCCTTAAATATAGGAAACTACCCTTGCTCATGAGTCCTTATAATTTTTGAATCCACAGAAGCAGGTCCTTCATCTTTGGTTTTCCAAAATGTGACAGATAGCCACGTCCTTGATGTGTTGTCCACCTCCTTTAAAAGCAAAAAATCCTTTAAGTTGTCTTGACATAATTTGAACTGTGATAAAGATGCTCACTTAATGACAAAAATTTAAAGTTGGATCCAAATCCATATTTCTCCACCTGTCTTAACCTAGTTGATTATTGCAGCTTCAGATGATGCCTTGTATATATTCACCCTTCAAAATTTCCCGCTTATGTTTCAAAATTGGTTGATTAATATTGGATATTTAGCTTCAGCAGTTTCGTAGCGCGCTACGAAACTACTGAGCTCTGTTCGTCACCTTCAGCAGTTTTGTAGCGCGCTACGAAACGGCTGAGTTATTTCAAAAATCACAGTTTCAACCTAGAGCTTTGCTATTTGAGCACTTTGCTGGTTAAAACATTCTTGCAATTGTCTCAAAACCTTCAAAAATTGAATGGGAATGTTTGGAAAAATTATACCAAGAAAAATTTATCAAAACTTTGAAATAACTCCCTACTTGAAGTGGGTCCTCTTTATGGAGATCCTTTCTGCTAGTCCAATTGGGTCTTTAAGTCTTCAACTTGTTTTCTCAGTACTTTGATCCCAGACCTGAGGTTTATATTGACCTTTCTGATGAATTGAGCTTCTTTTATAGCAGGAGTATTCCAGCTACGGAATTGAACATTAAAGTCAACCACTTCAGGGATTTTAAAAATTTGATCTTCCCATCGAGCCTACATTTGATTAAAATAAGCCTCCTTAGCTGCAAATTTCCTAGCAGCTTTCTTTAGTCTGGCAATCTCAAAATTGGCAGCTTCTAATTTCTTTTTTAAATTTCCCACACTACCTTCTTCTTGAGTGGCAACTGTCTTTCCCTTATCCTTACTTGAATGAAGTTGTATCTCCTCCCCTGTTTCATCTTCTCTTGGCGACACCTCCTGTACTTGTTTGAATTTCCTTGTTATGGGTCTCCTGGGTTTGAAAACAAATTGCTCAGGTTGATCATCAAACTTAAGTTTCTTTGAAGCTTTGACCTTCTTAGCCTTCTCTTTTCTTGACTGTATCAAATTAGCTTGAACTAGTGGGGACTCCTCAATGTCAATTGCTTGCAATAAATCATTTAAATCTCCTTTTGAAACAGGGCTTTCTTCAATAGCCATTGACTTACCCTTTTCCTTAGCTATCTGGCTCCTCGTTCTTCTTCTTTGAACTCCTTCACCTGTGCTGGACTTATGTGCAGTTTCCTTATCCTGAATTTTATCTTTAAGGGACTGTTGGGGTGTATCCTGAATAATCAGTGGCTTGGTGGATTGCTTTACTTGCTTTCTTGCCTTTAACCTCGAAAACCTCTTAGCTCTTGTTTCTGCTTCAGGACCTGGTGTTGGAAGATCTTTTGCAGCTAGAGGGTTGAGACTGGTCTGGCTCTTGAAACTAGCCATGAATATGAATGTATCCCAATCTCTGCCTACCCTTTTAAGTTCATGCAAGACAAGTAACTTAATCAGGCCATGGTGAAACAAAGAAGTTTCACAATCCTCTTTTCTCAATTGTACCTTGTCATACATTTTACTCAAACTACGGAATAAATATAAAGGCAGATCAATAGATGTCTTCCCTGTAAAATGCAATAAAAGTTTGAAAAGGTACGAATACACCATGTTATATCTTCCTTTACAGGTCAGGTATTTTTGGATACAGGTGAGCAAATGTGCATAGGACTCTTTGACATAGCTCCTAAGAACAGACTTGCTCAAATCCGAGTTAATGAATTCCTTCTTTAAAAACTCTTTGCATGGGTTCATGTCAAATTTGAAATTCTTGAACCAATTTTATTGCCCTTTAGGGATCTATGTGACTGTGGATATCATGTCTGGTGAGACCTGCAATTCCATCACACCAACCTTTGAATTTAGTCGTGTAAAATTCAATGCAAATTCTTTAGTCACTTGTGCATGACCCCCTTGTAGCTTCTTACAGAAGTTCCAAAATCTAGCTTGTTTAAATGCCTTCTCCAAATCTCTGTTCTTCAATGTTATATCCAAACCTTCAGGCTCATTTCTCCGACATTTGCCTGATCTGTGTTCTTTCTTTTCTACTGATCCCTCCATGAAATTTCAATGACCTGTAAGCAGGGAATGTTAGCGTTGTTAAAACTGTAAACTCTGCCTCTTTTGAAACTCTGCCTCGCCTGATTTTCTGCCTCGCTTGATTGGCTACCTCACTTGATGACAATGTTTTTTCAATTTGAAATATTGCCGATTATAGTTTTTTAAAATTGCAATCTTGCAAATTTGTTACTCATGCAAGGCTTGCAATCATCATTAAACTTGTGCATAGGTGGATTTTCCTTGGAACTTGTATTCTGTGCATATCAATAAATATAATGGTTGTGATAATGGAGATGGGTGGTGGGACATGATATGTGGAGTACATGAACTAACAAAGAATGATGCAGCCATAGATTTACTTAACGGATTTGACATTTGGGGAAAGATTCGCTACAGAATGCACAAATCTCTGATTTCGCAGCGTGGTCAGTTTAAATTTTGAATGATGCGCTGCGAAATCACCTAATAACGTATCGCGCTGCGAAAACACCTAATGGGATTTTGCGCTGCGAAACTTCTAAACAGATTAAATGCGCTGCCAAAACACTTTAGAAAGGTTACATGCGCTACGCAATTACCTAAAAGACTTTGTGGTAGATAACAAAGTAACACATGACTATGAGATGGGTGGTGAATGAGGGTGACCAGTAGTAGATAAGAATGCATACTTGACTCATGACCTCCTAAGACTCAGACTCTAAAGAAAAAAACAAGATCAACTTAGACTAACCCTGGCCTTTGTCATCAAGCTAGTATGAGAAATTTTGGCATTAGATTTCTTAAGTGATAACATCTTGCATGGCTTACTCAAGTCGTTTCGTCTCACATGAGCACATGTGAATTATAATGTAATGTTGTGTCAAGTGGAAGTTCAAGTTTCAATAGTTGGATGTAACAGTCATAGAATAGATGAAGAGTCATAAGGGTAGATGAACTGTCACAAAGGGGAATGTCAAGGGTTACCCCACCCTTTTCTATAAATAGAACCTCACAACTCATTGTATAGGCTTTTGGTCAACCAAGCTTCTGATAATACTATCTTGGAGAGAGCTTGGACAATATTGTCATGCACCTTGGCTTCTCCACTGCACGGAGCTAGTACATCTCTTTGCAAGAGCAGGCGGATGTTGCTATAACATTCCACTGTTGGGCCAACATGTTTCAGGCATATGTTGTATTGTATTCCATCTATCTTGTTTACTCTAAATAGCGTATGTATTTTCTTTCTTACGCACGCATGTATGGACTGCTCCATATGAGCATGTATGAATCTTTCTTAAATGTGTTGATTAGTTTAACCATCACTTTGGATTGTCGGCTAAATTTTCACTTGTGTGTTCCCTTCCCATCCTAATATTGTTACAGGTTTCCAAGGGGCACACTCATCTCACCCATCGATGTTAGAACCTCTCATGCACCTTCCTTGACTCACTGTAGCGGTCACACCCTTGCTACTGACAGAGTGATTGTTATACAACCAACTGTTGGGACTCCTACACGAAATGGTATGAGGTCTAATTGGGACTTCTTACCAGGGAGATCCCCTTTACATGTTGGCAGGTCTAGCACCGTACATTTCTGGCACTAGGAGGAGGACCTGATGACAACCTGTGTCCTATCATCAAGTTTTGAACCTTTGCATACCTTTCATGGATTCTTGCACTCTTCTCCCTCTGCAATGCTTCTCGAATTGTGATGTCTCCATCACGAGGGATTTTTTTCGATCTCTTTTCCACTTACATGTATGATGGCAAAGGTGAAGTGGCCTGGCCTAAGTACTTACATGCCTTTCTTTACATGCTTCATGAGGAATACGTGTGTTTTGACAAATAGGCCATCTTGCTACTTGCACACACACTTCGCGAATATCCACATCGTTGGTTGCTTATCCTACCGACTCACAACATGCACTCACTTGAGCACTTATGTGATCTCATTGAAGACACTTTCTATAATTTTGATCCATACCATCTTGACCAAAGACTATTACAGAAATGGAAGGCTCTGCATGAATCGGTTATATATTTTTGGCAGCGCTTTTGTGACTTGTAATTTCAAGCTCCAAGGAGCCAGATGAAATTTGCCTATCTTTTGGACTGGTTCGAGTATTTCCTTAAGAAATATTCCCATCCCAAGAAGAAGCTTGAGATCAAGCCTCACTCAAAATTCTTCATTGATGGAGCTCCACAATCTCATGTGCATGTGTTCACTATCTTGACTGACTTTCTGCCTTCCCCTCATTCAATAACTCCACCACTGCCAAGTGATGTTGACGATCATGCTCACACACCTATTCAACTTTGACATCCTCCCAACATCACTTCACTAAATTTTCACACATATTTGGTTGTGATTCCTTCAAGTTCTCATATGCTTTCTATTCTACAACCTCTGTATTCGCATTTGGGTGTTCCTCTGAATGATATTGTCTTGTGCTCGTCCATTCTGGACTCTTCACTTGTTGTGAATGAGGAACAAGCCACTAATGGAGTTGGTGTTGCACAACCAACATGTGCTATCATTTATGAAGAGTATGAGTGGGAGATTGAGTATCAACACTCAGCAAAGGATGACTCCCTTTCGTCTGAGCCCCCTTCGTTCTTTCCTAACATCTTTGGTGGACATGCCATCCATGATTTCGCACGTGTGTCTTCATCCATGGATGCACCATTGTCGATTACTCACAAGACTCGTCGGATGTTGGTCCATCATTCAACAATGGAGAGGATAAGTTATTCATTGAAAATGCAATTGATCTTTCATCTGTCTTTTCTGGAAACACAGAGGATGAGTTTGTTTGCTTTTCATCTACTCCTCTGTTTGATTCATCTGATCATGAGGATGCCAATGAAATCATTGATTTTTCTTATCATGGCAGTCATGTTCCATTTACTCCCATATTTGATCATGATCATGTCTCTATCACAGTTGATCTTTTGAAGCCACTGGTCTATGATGATATATCTGATGATGAAATTGAAAAACCCAATATTGTCAAGGCACTTCAGTCCAAGCTGATGGTTATGTTAGGTCCTCGCTCTCTTGAGGTTAGTCTCACTTCTGATGAGGAAATTTTTCAATCACCCAAGGCTCCTCATCACTCATTTGTATGCATTGAAGATCAATCTCACACATAGATCATACTTCCTCCACTCAAAATGCAAAACACCATCACTCATGCATTGGAGGAATCTTACATTGCAATGACTCATTCGCAACGTAAGTTATCTTTGTTTCTTTCATTTGCTTTCATGTCACAGTCAAGAGTGTGCTTATGATTCACAGTTGCATGCAGTGTCACACAACACTATGATAAGTCCATAGATTGCTTGTCATGTACTTGCACCCACTTATGTCCTATGCGCATTGTCAAACATGAAGTGTGGTTGTCTTCATTGTTATATATTTCTTGCTTGTTGGTTCACACAACTGGGTTGCTTGAGGACCAAGCCTTCACCAACCTTGGTCAACCAATGCACCAGTGGCTACATTGGAAATATCACTTCACATGATCAGGCCCATGCACTGTTAGTGTAGGAGTAGGAGTAGTGTTCACTTTCAGTTAGTTTTATTGCATGCTTGTTTGCTTACTCACTTTGTTTGTTTGTTTGTCTGCTTGATTCTTTTCTTACTTTCTTTGCTTTCACTTGTCCTTCTGCTCTTTCTTTTCTTTGTTGTTTTTTAGTTTTCTTGTTTCGTATAGTTCACTTATTTCCTTTGTAGGTTAGTTGCACATGTATGACTCTTGAAATGAGTTGGGTGAAGTACAAGAGGGCTTGTACAACTATCACTACTTGGTAATATGTCATCTTGCCTCTATATGAATAGCTTGTTACTTTCATTCCATGATACATCGAAGGGAAATATGTACTATTTGAAGTGAACCTTGGTGAAAACACAACACTTTTGTGCTAACTAGTGTCACCTTCTCTAGTCGATTGTTATTGGGTTAACCCTGATCAGCTTAGTAAAGTAGAGTAAGGTGAGGGGAAAAACCTTAACAAGCACATCAGAGATACAATAAACTACTTCTCTACTGGAACAGCCTCTTCTTCTCTCAATAATTCAGGATCCCTCTTCCACATCTAAAATGAATAAGTGTTATGCACAGTTGAAAAAATGAAAAAGTAAAAAACAATCAAAATAAAAAATGAATAAGGAAAAAGAAGAGGAAGGCTTCCTATGCAGGGAGGTGATGCAAGAAACTCCATCTGGGTACTGACTAGGTTCACTAGAAAGGGAGACATGCTTGTGTTCCTATGTGACTCCACTAGGGTACTATCCAGGCCTATTGACAATGAAGCAACACCAGATATGAAACTAAGACTCTGACGACTATACTGCTTGTGCACCTATATACCCCTCAACCCCAATCGAATCAACTGTGTTTCCTTGGCTTGGAATGTGTTTCAATTGACCAAGAGCTTGGAAGACGCTACATCTTACAAGCAAGATAGTGTGAAGCCAAGATGAGCTAAGAACTGAACAATACTTCCAAAGGTGTTAGACTTGCTTTCCATGAACAAGGTCCATTTAGAGAGGTAGAGTTCTACCAATGTGTCACCGAGTGTTGTACTAGCTACAACCACCCTTCAAAATTTTTCCTTGGCCTCATTTTGGAGCCTCCCTACCAATGTTTCACAGCAATTTGTCTTGCCTCATTAAGTTCACAAGCTTCAATGTTTTTCATAGAAAAAGGCAACATGTCGATCACAGCATGATGCATTCCCCTCACAAGTTGATCACCCAGACTTGGTCCAACTGCAGGTTGAGAAGCTCCCCCAAGAAATTGTGCAATTCTGGAGGGAAACCATCCTTCCCTCCAAATATTGCACAATCCTGACTGGCAGCATGCTGGGCTCCAAAATTGCGCAATTTTTGCAGTCAACATTCATAGTGAAAATTGCATAATTTTTCCCCAGTAGGGCTGCTTAGTGTAGAATTTGCGCAAATTTGGGTAGCAATTAGGTGCTCTACCCAAAAATTGTGCAATTATCCCAAGAAGCTAGCCCAACTCCTAACCAGAAATGTGCATTTTCTCCTAGCAGTTGAATAACCTCTTGCATGTGCAACTGAGTTTACCAGTTCCCTCTGGGACCAAGTAAAACTGACTTGCATGCATGGGCTGCATCTTCCAAGGTAGCATGCAAAGGAACCCCTTGCTACAGGGATCTATTTTTAGCAGTTGGAGGTTACATGCAAGGATCATTTCATAAACCTCCCACCAAGTGTCGCTTTCCCTATATTTGTGGCATGCGCATCACAACCTCGACGTTATCAAAACTCATCAACCAGGCACCACAGAGCTCATTCCTCACATCAACCTTGCAGCTTTGACATCCCATATCACATCTATGAGTTGTCAGCACACTCAACTCAGATGTTTTGGGGTATGCTCACTTTCTATTACTTGTGTTGCATTTCTGGCACTTTTTGTGTTTCTCTTCGTATGAACAATGTGTACTTGATTTTAGTGAGCACCAACTTTTGTTTTGATACATACTATATTTTACTAGCAACGTTTCAATTTTTATCAAGATCTCATTGTTGTCGCATGCATGAAACTTTTTTTCATGAAAATTCATCAATTCGACGAATCACCTCACCCACATGCATTTTGTTTCCTTTTTTGAATCTTCCATTCACAATTTGCATGCATGATCATTCACTTATGCTTACACCTAGTATCACCATGCATTCACAATCACATTCACATTCAGTTTCCTGTCGGCGAGTCTGGGCAGCCTTAGCGCAGAATCTGCTTCACAAAGACAGCATTGTGCAATCTTGAGAGGGAAGGCTCTGTCTTCCTCTCAGGAAATGTGCATTCCTACCCAGTGACTATCCTCCAAGACTATTTTATGCTTTTTTGAGGGACAGTGACTACTGGCCCAGAAACTTGTGCAATGCAGTCACTGAGGTTGCAGCCATTTCCAGCTAAGATTGTGCATTACACAATTCCAACAAGTACCAGCTAGATTGGACTGTGCATTGTGTAGTTCCAACAGTCATTCATTCTCCCAACAGCACATATTGTGCCTTGTGCAGTCTTAGCAGTCAGTCTTCTGACCTCCCGGCCAAAATTGCACAACCTTCATGATCAGTCACACAGGTATGTTGCAAGTCAATTACCAAGTCCATTTTGGTTTCCAACTAACATATTTCTTGCCATGAGTGTGGCCATGTCTCTAGGTATTGCAAGTGTTCATCTAATACTTGGTAGTGCAGGTACATTGGTTTCCAAGAGAGAAGATTTGAAGACACCATTCAAAGCACACATGGAGAAGCAGTCGATCAAATGTCTATGAGATTTACTACTCACAAAGACATCAAGTTGTTCATAGACAAGGACATCAAGATATGACATTGGCAACATCGCAGTGAGTGGCATCATGAACAAAAAGTAAAGGTAGCATACCGAATGCAACGAATCCAACGAATGAAACAAATCCAACAAATACAATGAATGCAAGAGGAAGGTTGTTGACAACACAGAGGCGGAACAAAGTTGCGAGCTCAAGCAGATCCATTGATGATGAAATAAACTTTGGAGACTCGGGCTATGAGGTGACAACGCGATAATAAGATCACACGAAGATAGAGAATGGAACAAAGAAGGAGTCTCCTATGATGAAGAAACAACTCAAGGAAAAACATGAAGCTGCAGAGATAGACGAATGAGTTGCAGCAGGAACAAGAATAGCAGTGGGTGAAACATGCACTCATGGATGAAACTGCGCCTATACAAGTTAAAGATCCATCCCAGCAACTAGCATGGAGCAAACATGGTGAGCAGTGTTGTTGATTTCATGCAAGGGATTCATAAGCATGCATGTCATTGTGCACACACATGCGACCCAACCCATTCAACACACTCACCAAGGCAGACAAGAAGCAAGTCCAACTAGAGTTGAACATGTACTTCGGTAAGTTGATGTGCATGACCAGCAACACACACTTGAAGATTAGCACGAACATTATGCATCAGTTTGTTGTCAGTTCAGCCACACCCAAGAAGACCATGTGCATGTTATCAGACGAATTGGATGGAGTGTTGAGTCCCAAACTTACACCTTCCCTACATCCCTTTTCAGCCTTTTTCTCTAGTTACCTGAACCTCTAAGCTATCAATTCACTACATAATAGTTTAAAATGAGTATATAAATGGTTTCCTAACTATGTTTTGTGACTGCTATTTGGTTTAGATTTTTGTTCAACCAGTTGCAGAATCTGCCACTTTCCGCAGCCAGAATCAGTTTCCGCAGCCATTTTGTTAAACTATATGCTACAGGTGTCCATTGAAGAACTTAGCCACATGGGAAAGCTATAAAGGACGTGGACATGGAGTGTGTCCCCTTGGTTTAGCCAAATCACCCATAAAAGCCTGCTGTCAAGGCCGGTCAACCGGTGGCCAACATAAAGAGTTAAGCGGTGGCACGGCTCTGTTTTCAGCACGAGGAGGTTTGCATGGCAAGGTCCTAAGTTTTAGGAGGTGCATTAACACCTAGGGACTTCTCATCGACCAAATCCAACAAACCATCTCTTGGATTTACTGTCCACGGCCACCATACTGCTATAACTCCGGATTTTGTCTTTTACATGCTTGACCACCTGCGCAAGCCGTGTTAGTTTGTTATGTATTTCTCTGCTATAAATAACGCATCTCCATATGTGTATAACTAGTTAGTTGTTGTGTAAAATTTGACTGTTGTAAGAGCCTTGGAGCCTAGACTTAGTCTCTATTTCATGACTGTTTTTCAATATATGAGAAAACGTTGGTTCTTGGTTCAAATTCGTGATTGGTTTTGAATGACCGTGGGTGCAGAGGGCCCCTGTACACCAAGGCCTTGTAGCTTATGTATAGCTTTATGTTTTCTTTACACTTTACGCTTTTGATACCATAGATACTTGTTGTACATATATTAATTTGCTCATGGTTAATGTCATTTTCCTATTAATAAGTTCTTTCATGCTTTTATTTGGTTGACAACTGATCAATGTTTTCATTACAGGTTCTGATAGGAAGCCCGGGTAGTACATATAGGTTTTGATCACTAATGCCATGATGGGATTATGTTGTCCTCATGCTAATTTGCTTTATTGATTTTATTTCTAGCATTGCTTATTTCTTAGTTTTGCTTTGATTCATTTACTTTGCTGCAAGTTAGTGATTAGACTATTCATATCATTCTTCAGTTACCAAATGATGAGGGATTGTAAGAGTGAATGTGTAGCTTAATCTTAGTTTTATTTCATGCAACTTAGATATCAAATCATTCAATTTGTGTATGACTACTTCCTATAGCCAGAGAGAGTCAATGGTGAGGGGTCAAAAATGAGTTGATGTGATATGATTAGTTTACTTTACTTTCAGTCTTTCAATTGCTTTGAGTTCAGTCTTTTATCTTCTTTATAACAACAGTAAGGATACTGGGTTCCATAGTCATAGTTCACTGTTTTGTTAATTAGAATTTCTTGATTTCATCATTGTAAAGTTCGAATACTTTTAGATCACTTTGAAGTTATTCATTGAATAAAATTGTCCACATCTCACATACACCATTTCACATTAGGAAATCAACAAGAA
>APFE031557453.1:1308-20686 GCA_000404065.3 Pinus taeda
TGAACCAGATGTCGAACCTGTATCTGTCGTATTTGCCTCCTTCTTCTCTGTTGAAGAATCTGCTTTTGAAGTTTGTTGCTGTCGCTTCCAGCAGTCCTTCTTTAAATGCCCTGATTTGCCACAAAACAAACATTTTACCTTACTCTTCTTCCCTTTCGACTTTGAACAAGAGTCGCTCGGCCTACTGGAGCGTCTTTCTTTCGAACGACCTCTAACCATCATAGATTCTGATGTAGAGATTTCTGAATGCAACCGTCTCGTTGTTTCTTCCGATAATAAGGATGCAACTACATCATCAAACTCAATAGTTTCTGATGAACTAAGACTTATAGAAGTAATAAAATGATCCCATGACTCGGGCAACGAGCACAATAAAGTAATAGCTTTATCCTCGGATTGAATTTTTACTTCTATACTTTGTAATTTCACCAAAAGAGTATTAAAAGCATTTAAATGATCAACAATTGATGTACCTTCCTTTATTCGCAAACATTACAACTGTCGCTTCAGGAGAATCCTATTGGTTAAGGATTTGGTCATGTACAGTGTCTCCAGTTTCATCCACAAACCAGCAGCTGTTGTCTACGACACGATATTAAACAGGACATCATCCGCCAGACACAGTCGATTTGCGTTTATTGCTCTTTCATCCATCTCGGCCCACTCATTATCTGTGATGTTGTAAGGCTATTTGGATTTGCCCAACAACGCCTTTTCCACACCATGTTGGACAAGCAAATCGTACATCTTCACCTTCCAGATCTCAAAGTTATTTTTGCCATTAAACTTTTCAATTTCAAACCGGGCACTCTGAGTTTTCGCCATCTTGTATCAACCAAAAACAATAATCTCCAAATCTAACCAGCAATTAATATATATATAAAAAACTGCCTATCCCTTATAGCTTTTGTATTCATGAACTCTCAAACAAGTTGAGTCGAATCTATCAATTTCAAGACTGAGGTTATTGTATGGTAATAGATTCTGCAATTTAAATTTGACTCAATAGTAATACGATTATGCCATATATATAATGTTGAGTATTTGTGCAAAAACCTTTCGCAGAAACCCTTCGCATTCCAAATATGAATCATTACAAGCAAAAACCCTTCACATAGCAGAGATGAATCATTGTGTATAAACATAAAAGTAAATAAATTTATGATTTATTTACTAAAACCAATGCGGAAAATCAGTTCATGCCCAACATATAATTACGCATCAACACGCAGGACCATTCAACGCACCAGGCAGCAATTATACGCACCAACAACGATTATACGCAGGAACATTGAAAAACTCTCCACGCAGGACCATTCAACGCATCAGCAACCATTATACGCAGCACCACGCAATGCAGTCACACCTCCACAGAACAATACGCACACTCCGCAGCACTGTTATGTCACGTGGAGTTGCAGACTTATGGTATAAGCCAACGTTGCTCCATTCTGGTATAAATCCACGCTCCAATCAACTGGAGGTCCATGCAAGTACAGAACACGCACCAGCGCTCGTGGTCAGTTGGCATATACAGCCCACCACTACGCTCCAATAGGAATATACATAGCGCTCTGTATAAACATTGTATGTGCAGAACCTCTAGTTTCCGTAGTTCAACGCGCTGGTAATTGGTATATGCAGTTCCACAACCACACTCCAATGCATAAACAGCCAATGCACAAGCAGTCTATGCCAGACTTGGGCCCGCCACTCTTCCGCTGCGCAACTCTGATACCACTTGTTAATTTAATAATGCGCAGCATGAAAAGACAATATACACAGCAAATAAACACATCACAAATGACACAGTAGTTTAACGTGGTTCACCCAACCAATTTGGGCTACGTCCACCAAACATAGGCATCGACAATTCTTTATTATCAAACAGGAGATTACAAAATAATCAATTTCCTCACAAACTCTCACACACAAAAAACAATCCGTATGGATACCTGTTTTATAGCTAGGAGAATCTAACTGCCTCATAAAACCTCTCACATCAAACATAAGATGCATTAACTCTCTCCCAACAACCTGGAGCTAATCTAGCAACAAATTCCTATTGTTGTCACCTACTGAGATTTTTTCCTATTTTATTTAAAACAGAAAATCTCAACAAGATACACTCGGAGTTTGTGTATATCATACATTTTGGGTAGCGCGCATTTAAAATATGAGGGAACCCGATGGAAAACTTAAGAATAGTGAATACTCACATGCTTGAAATCGTTCAGTTTTGAATAGTGAATATCAATATGATCACTAGAATATAGGTACTCATTGGTTATGTAGTACTTTTAAACGAAATAATTAGCTCTGTTTTCTCAGATTTTCCCTCACCTGAACATGGGTAAACACTATCAGAGCAGGTGGATTAAAATTGTTACTTCAAACTCATATTACTTATTGGGAAAAGGTCAACTCGTCGAGAAGTACCCTCCGATGATGGCAGATAACTGGAAAGTTATCCAAGTGTTCCATGTTAAAACAGTCAGTGTACTTTACTCTTTCCTTCCCAGTTGCGTTTATTGTTACTAATGTTGAAAGTATGAATCTAAAGATGTCTGATGTCATAAAATTAACGGATCTTATTGCTAGCATTGTTGTCGAAGGTGCACATTTATTGACATGGATCAAAGGTTTTTATGGAAGCAATATTTAAGAAATTTTGTGTATTTATTGCAGGTTGCTTTATATGGTTTTACTTGCCTACAAATGTATTTTATTTAGAATATGAATATGATTAACGATTTTGGGTTCTGTACTTTACAAATTTATATATATATTTAAAAATATATTTTAATTCATTATTAAAAAATAAAATTTTATATATATTTAAAATTACATTTTAATAACTAAAAAGAGTGTAAGTTTGGTTTAGAGTATGTTTTAAAATTATTTTTGTTTACTTAAATATTTGTTTTATATGAGGAACCCAGATAATCTGTGGGAGTGAAAGTCAGTCATTTACAAATAAACATTTGGTAAGAATAAAAGTTTACCCCTTACAAATTATCCACAAATAATTCCATTAATATAGATTTCCATTTTATAATATTATATGTCAATCAAATTTAATAAATAATATTCTTATATCTCAAAACTAAACTAGCAATTATATCACCATATTTGAAAAACAAAATTACACATCCATTAAAGACATAACTTTTGATCTGTTCCGGAACAAGAGAGGGAGCTATGGAACAAAGGAACTATGGCATCGAGGGTTTCTGACAAACCCTTCTGGGGCAACAACACAGGTGAGATAGACATCCAGTGCAATGACGTAGTCTCTCAAGCGCCGATATAGTCACGCTGACAGAGTCCACTTAATGAACATTCAGATGGGTGAGGCCACATGGCCTCACCCCATAGGTAGCACCGACAATCGAAGCCCATACTAGAATAATGATGAAACTGATGGAACAATGAAATAGACACAAAACCAATCCCCATACCAGCAGGAGGTGGAAGATTTGAGCAAAGGGAAGGAGAAGACCTCCACGGGACCTTAAGAACCCATAAAGGCAAGATCGTCCACGTGCAAGCCCATCACAGCAGACCACCCCAAGATCGACCTACGAAGCCATCGATCAATGCCCAAATACAATTTATGAAGGACCATGTGCTTATTGGTAAATTCATTGGTTTTTGGCTAACCGAGAAAGCCCTACAAGGATGGATTACTTCAAAATGGAAACCAAAAGCATATGTTACCCTACAGCTAGGGCCGAAAGGATTTTTCACTACTATATTCAACTACATCAAAGACACAAATAGAATATTAGACGGCGGCCCTTATTTCTTCAGTGTAGCAGGTCTAAATTTAAGAGATTGGATTGAAATATTCAATCTAGACAAGGAGGACTTTAGCTGGGCACCAGTCTGGATACGAATGTACTCTTTGCCTCTGGAATATTGGGATGAAGAATCAATCAAAGCCATAGGCAATGGACTAGCAGAATTGATAAAGATAGCAGAGGAAACAAAGCGTCAAAGGGACACCTCGTATCTTCGCATTTGCGTATACATGCAACTCGGCAAAGCCCTAACGAATTTGGTAAGCCTTCTTCATGATGATTTTGAATGGATACAACCCATATATTATGAAAATGTGCCCTTTAGATGTAGAAAATGTCACACTCATGGCCATCTATTCCATGATTGTCCCTTAAATGCCTCCCCCAAAACCGGCGAGCAGTCAGAAAAACCTGACTCTAAAGGGTTCACCAAGGTCGCCAATTGGAAGAAGCACTCATGTCCCAAAAACTCCCCGTCCAATTTATCTGCACCCTCCACCAGTAACAACTTTGATATTCTATCACAACAAGCCATGCCAGAAGCATATATGACCAAAATGGTTGAACCATC
The DNA here is from genome assembly GCA_000404065.3 of Pinus taeda. NCBI lineage: Eukaryota > Viridiplantae > Streptophyta > Pinopsida > Pinales > Pinaceae > Pinus > Pinus taeda. The sequence continues at coordinate 5,683 of APFE031557453.1, forward strand.
AAACATGCCATCCATCTTACCTGAACTCAACGAGTCCAGTCCAACTTTGCATGCTAAAAAAATTGATCCAAAGAAAGCAGCCTCTTAATCCATCCCCTTCTAAGAGACAAATATAGTCCTAGGGTAGGCAAAAGGAATGGATATCGATGGTCTTTTATTAGATCCAACCAAGACAACTAACTCAGTGCCTAAGAGATGCAAACAAAGCCACATGGGAGAAGAACCAAAGGGCTTTGACTTAGGATACGTAGACATCTTCAATCTTGAACAAGCTTGCAAAAAGAAAGAGTTCGATAAAATTCTGAATAGGCAGCTCGAAAATTTGGAAGTAATCCTTTCAAGAGTGCATCAGCAGAGAACCTTAGACATAAAACTAGGTAGCAGCTGGGATCGGAAAAGTATGAATAGAGATGGTAAGAAAAGGGGCAGAAAGAGAGATCTGCAAAGAACCATCCTGATTGGGGAAATCTTGGTGGAGTTAGGCAGATGCTCCAAGTTAACCAAGTACTACAGATCGTTACCCACTGGTCAGCCATGAAGCTCATCTCATGGAATTTAAGAGGGCTCAACAGTCCCGGGAAATACAGAAAGATAAAAAACATGACACAGCATGAGAAACCCCATATCATCTTCATGCAAGAAAAAAAATGCAGCAGTAAAACATTGGGCTTTATTCTGTCCAAAACTTGGCCAAGATGTCAAACCGTTATGGTAGATGCTTCTGGTGCATCGGGAGGACTCTCCATAACTTAGAATACAGAAGCTATATTACTCAAAGACTTTCGTTCCTCTCATCATCTTATAGAGGCCACCTTTCACATCATAGGAACCAATATACATGGTCATCTGTCAAATGTATATTTTCCTCAGGACTCGATGCAAAATATTGCGCTGCTAAATACTTTGGAAGCTCTCAATTCCACCAGAACCCATCCACTATGGATTACAGGCGGGGATTTCAACATGATCACTAAACCGGAGGAAAAAAAAGCAACAGAGTTAAGTTGGATAATGGAAGTAGATGCTTCAGAGACTATATACAAAACAACTAGTTGATAGACTTTCCATTCAATAATGGAATCTATACTTGGAATAACAAAAGGTCATGCTCCCAACAAATTGCATCTCAGCTGGACAAATTTCTCATTTCAGACAATTCCATTCATCTTGGAGATGACATCACAGCCTCAATCATGCCTCTGTCGGGCTCATATCATTAGCCCATTTCACTTCAGTGGCAAAGACCAAGAGATTCTACCAGAAAGCCTTTCAAATTTGAAGCTTTCTGGATTTCACATCCATATTTCAAAAATATAGTCAAAACAACATGGGAAAACTTCACTCCTCCTGAAGGGTCAAGCATGTATCAATTCCAACAGCGGCTAAAAAATCTTAAGAAGCAAATCAAGCAATGGAATCACTCCACCTTCGGCAAAATTTTTCAAGCTCAAAAAATGCTTCAGCAAAGCATGAATGAACTCCAGTAGAGAATTATTGAAGGTGGAAGATCCGAAACACTAGCAAATCAAGAACAAGATCTCCTCACTTAGCTAGAAGATAGAAGGAAACAAGAGGAAATACTATGGAAACAAAAATCGAGAATCAAATGGTTAAAATAGGGAGAAAGAAATACCAAATTCCTTCATCTCACCACCATCCAGAGAAGAATGCATAATACCATTCCACATCTTTAGAATCAACAGGGAGAACGATTGGAGAAACATGAAGACATTGAGGGAGAACTCCTCACCCATTTTAAAATGGCACGTCAAGAGCCACTAACAGATAGGCGACCTGCTATAAACAAAATTCTTCAGCATATACCAAAAATCATCACAGAAGAGCACAATCAACTATTACTTTGACTGGTCACTCTGTTGGAGGTAGAGTCAGCAACATCTCAACTAAGAGATGGGAAAGCACCTGGACCTGATTACTTCACCTCCAACTTCTTCCATCACTTCTGGGATCTCATTAAATTGGAGGTCTGGAAGGTAGTAGATGAGTCTAGAACTATGCACTAGCTTCTTCCTTCTCTAAATGTTACATTCATAGCTCTCATCCCCAAAGAAGAATAGCCAGGCACTCTGGAGAAGTTCAGACCCATATCACTCTCTAATGTTATATATAAAATCATCTCAAAGGTCATCACCAACCGCCTCAAGCCACTGCTCCCATTACTCATTTCACATGAACAATCAGGATACGTGGAGGGATGTCAAATCCTTGATGGCATAATCCTGATGCATGATATCATTCACTCCTTGAAGCACAAAAAATAGGTAGGTATGCTTCTCAAAATTGATTTATATAAAGCATTTGATAAATTGAGCAGGACATACATAAAACAAACGATCACTGTCTTTGGCTTCAACCTGACCTGGGTCAGATGGGTTATGAATCTAATATCCTCCACTCTTTTCTCCATCTTAGTTAATGGTGTCCCATCATGCCCCATCTCCGCCTCTAGAGGAATTCATCAAGGAGATCCGCTCTCTCCCTTTCTTTTTGTCCTCGTGGAAGAAGGATTAGGTCACCTTATAAAGCATGCTCTTCACTCCCAAGACCTCAGAGACATCTCTGTCTATGGTACATCTGCCATCACTCATCAACGATTCGTGGATGATAATATGTTGTTTGGGCATCCCTCAGTCCACGAAGCTCATTCTATCAAAGCCCTTTTAGATACCTTATCTCTAGCTTTAGGAACCACAATTAACACTGTTAAGTCTCAAATATTCTTCTTTCACACTCCCCTTGTAACCCAAAGAGTTATTGTTGGAATCATAGGCTTTTCTATTGCCAATCTACCCTCCACATACTTGGGTACACCACTGATAGACTTAGCTATAAAGCACGCATCCTAGCAGCTTCTCCTAGAGAAAATTTGAAGCCGCCTATCTCTATGGACTTACAGAGCCCTCAATATGGCAAGCAGGCTTGTTCTGGCCAAAGTTGTACTACAGACTATGCCTCTATACCTCTTCCCAGTTCTCGCAGCGCTGAAATGGGTGCTCAAGAAGATCAAGGACATGCAACACAACTTTCTCTAGGGATCCTCAGGGAAAAATCGCAAATGGGCACTAGTAAAATGGTCGACATTTTGCACACGAAAAAAGCAGGGAGGCCTTGGATTGTGGGATCCTCAGCACAATAATGCATTGATGGGGGAAAGATTATGGTGGCAATGGGTATCAAGCCCACACATACCATGGGCCAAACTTTGGACTGCAAAATATGCGAATAATATACCGTTGAAAGAGCTTATCAGAATCACCAATATTGATGCAAGCTCTCTAATTTGGAATGCAGCAAATCATCATAGAGCAATAATACAACAACACAGTTTCTGGGAGATAAGAGATGGTGGCACTGCCCAATTTTGGGTTGACCCATGGAAACAACAACAAAAAATGTTAGAAGCCTTCCCTCCTCAAAATCTTCAAGAAAATGCCATTAACCAAAGTGAAAAGGTCTCTCAGCACTAGACTCAATACTTCAAACAAGGAGTCAAGCAATGGAAAAAAGCCGAACAGATAATTCATCAAGAAACTGAAGACTACTACAAAGCATTGCACACAGAGCTTACAAATAGGAAAATAAGATATACAAACAAGAGAGACATTGTAGGATGGGGATACACCCTGTGAGGGACATTAATAACAAAGGAGGCATATGGGTTGATGCTACAAGCACAGGTACCAGTGGACCCTCTTTGGGCACGCATATGGATGCCTGGAATATGGCCCAAAGTATCTACTTTCACATGGCTGCTATTTCATAAAAGAGTTCTTACATGGGACAATCTCATTAAAAGAGGGTTCCATCAACCTTCATACTGCCCCAATTGCAAGCAGCAAAGCGAAACCATTTAGCACCTCATGGATTCTTACAACTTGACCAACCAATTATGGGAAAAACTTAACTTCAAGTGTCAAAGAGCTTTCAGAATCTTAGGGGACATCAAAAGTACCATTCATAATTGGGCCCCTGCTCCCTATAATAGTAAGATTCTAAATTCTTTATGGACAATCCTAGCGGGTCTACTTTTATGGACAATTTGGAATGAAAGAAACAAGAGAATCTATAAAAACCAATGCACTCCCCTCGACATCATTTGGAGCAATTTATGCCAAAACATTCAAGAAACCTTAGCTCTCCATAAATGGAAAGTAGAGGACCTCCCCACTCAGGGACAAGAACAAAATATTTGGGACAATTGGAATATACAGATTCCGCAGGTTCAGGATGATCACAATATCTCCACTACCACTACTAGGTCATCCACTAAATGGAATACCCCTCCAACAAATGTGATCAAAATAAACTTCGATGGGGCCTCAAGAGGCAACCTAGGAAAAGTAGGATATGAAGGCATATTTAGGAATCATGAAGGCAAATCTCTATTACTATACTTTGGATCAATTGGTTGGGATACGAATAAATCAGCAGAATTGGAAGGATTATCGCAAGGAATGTGTCTGGCTCATCAACATAATTTTCACCTTGTTATAATAGAAGGGGATTCCCAAATCCTCATCAACATGGCTACCCAAATACAACTAGGGACCTCGGCTTTAAAAGTGGCTACTAGTTGGAGACTGGTTGCTGGTTTAGAACTAATTGAACAATGGCTAAAAAGTAGGAGAGCTATCACCTTCACTCATGTCAAGAGAGAGGGTAACAAGGTTGCTAATTTGTTAGAAAATATAGGGGTTGAACATGATTAGGCACTCCAATCAGGATCCCTCACCATCCTTAATGATAGAACTCAATTACAGGAATGTATTGACCTGGTGCACAATGAAGCAAAACTCCCAGATGTGGATGTATGCAGGAACTGAACTGATGGCAGGGGAATGAGACAACAAGTGCCATAGCCACATGGCCACCTATAAATCCACACACAAATCCATAAAATTGCCTCGCAGTAGTAGTAAATGCCATTTAATTTGGCACTCGAATCAACTCGACCATGCCAACCTACCTCGGCTTTGCATCATGGTGCCCTCAGGTAATATACCGCCCACCTCCTCTGTCTCTAATCCTATGCCTCTGAGCTGTGCATGTCCCCTGGCTGCAGTGGAGCGAAGTTCATGCACTGCTACGGGCAGGCGCTGCAACATTCTCTGCTGCATTGAGTTGGGACAGGGCATCCATCATTCTCAAATTATAATTTGCAACCTGCTTCTCAACTCAGAGCCTGCTGAGCCTTCTGTCTCTGAGCCCCAATCCGTGCCAACCTATCGCAAGCATTCTATTCATCCCCACGCCATCATGCCCCTACTGCACCATCGAATGCGTATCAGAAGAGGTAGCAGCAGTGGTAGATTGCCTCACTCTCACCTTCACAACTCTCAGACTCGTCCGCCCCCTCAGCTAAATACATCTCAAGCCATTATCCAAATACTCATAGTGGCACAAGCCGCACAAGAGCTACCCATTCCCACCCTTCGCAAAATGCCATTCCAGCCATTGATATCCCCTCCAGCTCTCAGCAACCCGATCACTCGGCCGAATTCATCTATCACTGTGCTCTAAACCAGCCACTCATCAAAGCCCCACCATCACAGTCACCTTCCATGACGAGCCATCAAGCAACAAAGGACGGCCAACCTGCACAACGGAGAAGAGAGAAAATTCTCAAAGCAAGACTTCTGCATAGGGGAATATTCAAGAACCTCAGTCAAAGGATGACACGGGCGCGGTGCAGAATGTTGAGGACGACTTCGACGAACACAGATGTTTCATCATTGAAGAACACCCGTCAACACCGCATGACACATGACTCACTACGTGCCTTCTCTTTTCATGTTTTTGGAAATCACATCTATAGGTTGATTTTATGAATGTTTGAGCAATTCGTTAGTTTTGAAAATTAAGTCAACAAAATTTTGCTACATTTTCATATAGTGGTTTCCCCTGCGTGGGCAGCAAATTCTTTTCTTGGACTGGACTAGTTTCCCATTTTTGGGCAGTCTCAATCTCATTTTTAATGTTCTATGCCATGAACCTTGGCACTGAATTATAGAGGCCAAGGTCTCCCTGTACTATTATGTTACACTAATAGATTCTAGACTTATTTAGAAAAAAAAAACTTTTGATCTGTTCCAAAATTTATGTTTTAGGATTCATATTCATGTTATTTTTTTGTGATGTTGCTTCTTCCCTTTCTTTGGCTTGCTTAAAACTCCTTCCTATGTGTCTTCGAACACATGTACACTTAACTAAAGTATATCCAGAGAGGCAACATGCCAATGAATTATATTTTTAAGATCTGCAAGTTGGAATCTTGAACCATTATATCGGCTTCAATGACAGTTAGGTAAACGTGCAAAGATATAGCCACTTGTAAACTCGAGGAAACAGTGTAATGCAATTTCTTGAAAACCATCCTACAAGATCACTTGACATATAAGTCTAGTCATTCACAGGAAGAAGAACTTTAACACCTTTATAAAATAAATTTCTATTTCTTCTGCCCATGAATGATCTGAAAATCTTTGATTTGCAAATAATGCTACAAAACCTCTAAGGAAAAATGACATAACTATTACGTCTCTCCATGAAAGATATGGAAATCACAATAATATTATTATCGTCTATGAAATATTTGGATAACAAGTTGGAACCTTGAACCATTATGTTTGTTTCAATCACAGTTACGTAGACGTGCAAAGATATAGTCTCTTGTAAACTCTAGGGGAAGCAATGATGCAATTTCTTGAAAATCGGCATGCAAGATAACTTCGACATGTAACTCTATTCATACCGAGGAAGAAAAATATTAATACCTCTATAGAATAAATTCCTATTTCTGTGGCCCATGAATGATTTTGGAAATCTTTCATTTACAAACAATGTTAGGAAAGCTATAAGAAAAATTGGCATGACTATTTCTTTTCTCTGTGAAAGATATGGAAATCACAATAATAATATTATCTTTTCTTTTCTTTTCTTTTCTTTTCTTTCCTTTTTTTTTTTATTACAGAGGAATCAGCAACTGGAGTAGCCTCGCAACTCGCGTAATACTGGGTTGATTATGACCGTTACCACTATAACCCCTGGGAACTGCATCTGCCCCTCTCCACAACTTTGGGCTAGTCTGAGGGATTTGAACTCGTGACCTTTAGTACAGAGCTCGCCTTTCTAACGAACTTCATCGCATTGTGATTACGAACTCGCCTACCCCATGGGGCTACAATAATATTATTATCATCTATCAAGTATTTGGATATTTAAATAATGTAGAAGAAAATGGTGTATGAAATATTTGGATATTTAAATAATGTAGAAGAAAATGGTGTAGACAATATTTGGATATTTAGAAAATGTAGAAAAAAATGGTGTGTATGTAGTAGGGGGTGTCTTATTAAAAGAGGAAGTGTATAATTTTTTTTTGGTTTCGAAATAATAATATAAATGGAATTGTCTCGATCAACTCCAATTAATTAGTGAGATTCAAGGTTGAATATATTTGTATTGACTCGTTTAGGGAGAAGAGGATAGGTCATAAGCTCTCAAAGATATAGTGACAATGACCATAATCAACCCCTATCATGTTAACAAATAAACCAAAAAACAAAAACAAAACACAACGAACAATATAAATGGAATTTTATTCATTATAAATTTATATTAGATTTACAGTAGAAAAACATAGAGATGCGCACACAAAGAAAAAGTTATATTACACTCTACAAATCGCACATATACATCACATATTTATGGTGCTTGTGAGATCCAAATGATTCCAAAACAAGAAGATTGGTTGATGAGAAATGATCTCAACAACTCAACCAAATCTAACTACTATAGTAAGCGTTCGTTTCAAGTCCCCCTTCAACACTTGTATTATTACATAAACCACAAAAAAAAAGAACACATATTACAACAATATAACTGGTCTCTCATGTCCATTTTGGAATCTCACGTACATTTCTCTTTCTTCATCGACTACTTCAACCTATCACTTGAACTCCATTTAATACATGCTTTCCCCAAACCATCATTGATGAAATTTACAATATCAACAATGTTGACAACTCGGCTCGTAGGGCCTTCCGCGAATTTTTTTTTGAAGTAATGAACCATCCTATGGACCAATCACCATCTGTTGGATATTTCAATTTCGGCTATACATCAGCTGCTAGGAGAAGGACTGAATACTGAGTGTGTTTAAAAATTCATCAAACAACTTAACTTGTTTCACAAACATGGATCTCATATTGTAACCTGAAGTCGTTGTTCAAGGGTTTTCGAGAACCAAAAACAACAAACAATAATAGTGTAAACAAAACCAACTAATGATGTGTTCAAGGGTTTCCGAGCGCCAAGAACAACTAATTCAAATTATGCAACAATGTTCATTAATTGGTTCTGCACCAAATATAACTTACAACATACATCATTGATAACTTAAAAGATCTGAGAGGATCTACATTAAACTCATCATCATTATCATAATCAAAGAAGTGCTCAAAATTTTCTTTTGGCATGTCTTCAAAACTAGCTATATTAGCAAATTCTTTTAATTTTCCATTCAAAAGATCTTTGGCATAAGCATTACACTTCAATGTTATGTGTCCATGTTTTTGGCAATAAAAATATTTTACTAAATTCTTGTTTTTATGGACCTACCCCTCGAGAATAGCACTTGTCCATGGGGATAAATCAACAATTAATTTGCCCCACTTTCTTTGCTTCCTATCAAGCATTCATTTTTACCTTTCCACGTGTTTCTGGATCTACGTCACCCCAAACTTCCTCAAGTGTGCACTCGAGTGCATTCGTTTCGGTATTTCCTTTATGCGATTTTGTAAATAGGTATGTGGGTCTTTGAATCCACTTGCCTTGATCCTATTTCCACGCTTACGTACTTGACTTGTCCCACATGGAAGGTACATTGGGTCCTTATCAACTCGATCCCCACGCTTACGTACTTGACTTGTCCCACATGGAAGGTACATTGGGTCCTTATCAACTCGATCCCCTCCTAGGCTGCGTAAAGGTTTCCTCTTATGGGAGACAGACTTTGGGTAACAAAAATATTTTATTGAATAACAAAGGAATACTCCAAATGTAAGTGTTGTAACAACCTAGAAACTATATCAAGAGTTCTTGAAAGGAAAATTTTACTTGCCAAGCTTGGTACTTGGTATTGGGAATAAGACGAATACTTCAAGGAAAACTTGGGTATCACTTATCAACCTGGCACCAATTAATTTCGGAAAAATGGGAAAAGATAGCTAAGACAAGGAATACATGCTAAAATGAATATTAAAGTAAAATTTTATTTAAAAAATAGAAAAAGTTTAAAAGCAAATTGTTTGGGTTAACCTTAAATCAAACTTTAGAAAAATCAAATCATGAAACTTTTATCTTGAGCAAGTATTATAGATATTCTAAGACATGTGGGGAAACAATTCCAAATTGGAAATAATTGTTATAAATGTTGAGTTATAAGGAGAACATTGAATGAAAAGAGCCCATTTATAAATTAAGAAAAATGGCATTGAAGAGAAATATGACATTTAAGGAAAAAAATATTTTGAAAAGGTATAGAATTGGGATCAACACACAACTAGAAAAAGAAAATAACATAAATAATAATAATATAAATTAATACAACTAATAAAGTTAAAAAAAATACTAAATAAAAAATGGGTAAAAAGAAAATAATAATAGGAGTTAAGTTCAATAACAAAAGAAAAATATTTTTTTAATGAATTAAAAAGTTAAAAGAAAATAATTAATTGAAGAAAAAGAGAAGTAATTTGGAGATGAGAGAAAAAAAAACAAAAAACTCATATAAAAGAATAACAAGCTATTGAGGACATATGACATACACCCTCATGTTGTATGATAATCGTAATGTTAAATATATTTTTATGTGGCTAAGTTGAGACATATGAATTTAGTGTGTGTAGAGATACTTCATTGAGTGGAAACCTCTTAAACTAGAGAGCTCACCTCCACACTATTAGCTTATTCATGTTTTCTGCAGCCACATTGAAAGTCGAGTGGATTGGTAATAATTTCACTGTCATATAAAGATTTAAGGATGGAAACCTTGACTACATTAGTAATCGTCAACAATTCTCTAGAGGACGAAAACAAGGGTGAACAATTCTCAATGTTTGAAGTTGGTATAATTTTATGTTAGTGAAATCACAACTAATACGAGAAAGTGATAATTTTAATTTTGTTTTCTCACTAATAATAGTTATTATGATATAGACATCCATGCCAATTTATAGTTCGTAATTATTTAATTATACCACTTAAACTAGTCAGGATAACATGATTATAATAATAATTATTCCAATTTCATTGTCTTCTTACTCGATTCTAAAATTTTATACCATATTTGTCCCTTCAAACTTTTTGGAGCTTATCAACCTTCATTAGAAAAACAAACAAAAAATGATATTTATGATTGGGCTGTTACAGAAGTCATTACGGCATGAATATCAGAAAATGAAGTGTCGTCCTTTGATGCAACCTCAAGGTATATGAGTCAAAAGGAAAGACATGGATTGTTGGAAGCAGATTGCAAGAAAATGGAAATAGAAAATGATGATAATGATAATCAAAATAAAAAAATCTCACGCATGCGACAACAATTTTATTTTATTATAGTGAAGTTCAATAAAGAAATGTAAGATTCTGAGAGATGCAACATCAAAATTTAATTATTATTATAGCATTGTTAAATAAAGAAATCTAAATTTTCTTTTCGATAATGAAGTGAAAGGTATTCCACAAATACTAAATGTTAACCATTAGTGAAATATGATTAGTGAAATACGATATATGTGAATTGATAAAAGTCATAGATATTATGAAAATTTCAGCGGAGCTTGCATTCTGTATTGAACTTTATATTTTATTCAGTCTGTATTCGTTTACAATTGAAAGTTGATTGGTTTAGTTGGTCTCTAATTACTTTATTCATAACTATTTACGAAAATAGTTATATATATTTTTTTGAGGCGGATATGAAATAGAGAGTAGCTTGAATCATGGCTAAATAGGACAACTTTACAATTCTATGTATTTGAACGTCATTGGTACGAATGGGAACGAAACAAATTAAGTTAAAATTAAGAGCTTTACATTACGTTGTTGCGGTGAAGTGGCGCTGAGATATTAATTTTACTGTTATTTAGGTGTTATTACATTTCATTTTCATTTTGTTGTTAGGTGTTATAGATAGTTAATTTTTACTTTACTTCTGGGTACTAAGTTTTACTCAAGTAATTTATTATTTATGTTTACAATGTAATTTATTTAGTTATTTTGAATATTTAAAGGATAAATCTTTCTTTCATCTTTCGTTTTCATTCTTTGTCATGCTATAAAATAGGTTTTGTAACTTTCCAATGAGTAATTTTAGGTGATTGCATAAGAAGAGCAATATCTGCTCCACTTTTTGTTTTCATTCTTTGTCATATACTTTTTGCAACCTTCCGATGAGTAATCTTATGTGATTGCATAAACAATAGACTATGATTTGTTCTATACACATTTTGAAAATTGTTCACTTTTAGGTTATACAAAACAACCATTATACAAAGAGTTGTAATCTTATGTGATTGCATAAACCATAGACTATGATTTGTTCTATACACATTTTGAAAATTGTTCACTTTTAGGTTATACAAAACAACCATTATACAAAGAGTTTAGTTGATCGCAAGAGCATCTCAGGGTATGTTTTTCATCTTGCAAGCGATCGTATTTCATGATCATCTAAGAAACAATTAATCGTTTCAATATCTTCTACATAAGCATACTATGTAGCAACAAATGCAGCACCTTGTCAAGCACTGTGTTTGAGAAGATTATTGAAAGATCTATCAAATGTTCAAAAGAGCCAATTCCAATTTATTGTGAAAATTGTTCAACAATTTCTTTATAAAAAAATCATGTTTTCCTCAAAAAGAGAAAGCACATTGACACAAGTTTTCATTTCATCCATGAGCTTGTCAATGATGGGGACATGATGCTCTCTTTTTGTGGTTCCAAAGATCAACTTGCAAATATTTCCACAATGTCACTGGGCAATAATATATATAAATCTCAAAGCGATAAATTAGAAATTATAAGTGCCTCCACTTGTAATAGTTAATATTAGGAGGGGATGTTGAGATATTAATCTCACTTTTAGCTATGTGTCATCACATTTGATTTCGTTTTCTGCTAGGTGTCATAGACAATTCAATTTTACTTCAATTATATTCCATAGGTCTCGAGTTATACTCTAGTCATTTATTATTAATGTTTACTATGCAATCTATTTAGCTATTTTGATATAACATCTCTAATGGCGATGACTAGATATCTCAAGATGGTTTGCAAAACAGATGGTGTGATTCATGTTTTTCAGCTACTGCAATAATAAGAAGTAGCTGATGTGGAACACAGTAGACGAATTGGAGGAGAGTTATATCTGTTTGTGGTTGTGCATAGTTATATCTGTTTGTGGTTGTGCATGTGGCTGAGTGGATGGAACACATGATCAAGGGAGGAAATGCTAAATAGTGGGATCTCACCATAAAAGTGGCTAACTTGAATAACTAGAAATCTAGTCCTTTTCTTGCATTTTGATTGATAAAGGTCTTCAGTTAGAGAGTTGCCTCATTCTTGGAACAAAACAAATAGAGGAGGAGTTGACTTAGAATGTGGCCCAAGAGGGGAGTTATGGATACCAAAAACTGATCGATAGAAGAGAAAATTACAATAGCTACTATTATGATAAATAAAAATTAACTACACAAACAATTCAATAAAATCGATGGAGTTGTGGCTGAGTGATTCCAATTTCTTGAGAGCAGAAAAGTAAATAGAGGATGCTAATAATGGCTTCACGTTTTTTAGAGGATTTATATGAATTTTTTTTTTCTATTTACTCTTCCATTCTCAATCAATTCAAGCATTGAGAATCACTAAAATGTATCCCTATTAGAAGCCATTGGTATAATTAATCTTAAATTATCATAGTAATAACAACCAAAGGAGATGACCATAAGTCGGATTCAATTTTTAACAGAACAAGGAAGCGAAAGATGGACCTCACTAAGAGTTTGGAGCACCACCACCATTAAAAATGTCCTCACTGTGTAGTCCACTATCCACCGGTGTTTTTTGAGATCCCATTGACCACCCTCCAATGTTTGAGGAAACCGCCACAGTAGGGGCTAGATAAAGGAAGTAATTTACTATTTGCAATTCTCACATATTGAGGAAGATAGCCGACATCCCTAACTCCTTAACCAAACTCTTCTAAAACTTATTCCATTATTTCTAAAGCACCAAAATATTCTATTTCTCTTATCACAATAGTTGCTTCATCAAGTGCAATGCTCTATGATTCAACTAATTGAAATTGCTCCCCTTTTCAATATATTTCATTTTCATTTTCACAATATTCCAAGTTTCTCTTCTGGACATAATTATTTTGTTTAGGAATATTTTTTTTATATAATCTTTGTTGAATAAGAAATAATATTATTGCATCAACATTATGTTGAGTATAAGTAAATACTTTTGATCTTGTTTTGTCTAATATTAGGAATATTATTTTTATATAATCTTTTTTGAATAAGAAATATTGCATCAACATTTATGTTGAGTATTAGTAGATACTTTTGCTCTTGTGTTGTGATGTTAGTCTATTTTAATCGGAAGTTCTAGAAACCAATATAACACAATATCCCATAAAACTATTACACTTATCATCTTAATGGCCCAAAAAAAACATAATTATTACCAACAAAAATAAAAAGTAATCCCAAATAAAAAATAAATAAACAAATCCAACGTCATCAAAACCCATAAATAAATATGTAATATCCTACTTCCCAAAATAAATATTTATGTTTCTTAATTTTGTTTATTATTTACCATTTATTTTCTTTTCCTCATCTCTTTCATATTCTTTTCCTTTTTCTTTTTGATATTCTCTTCCTTTTCCTTTTCCTTTTTTAACTTTAAATCCTTAATCACCCTCTTTTCTACCAATAATTTTCTACCATAATTAAAAACCACTTTCACAAACATCTTCAAAATAAATCTGACTCCAAAAATATTTATAAACACTTAAAAACTTAACCATTTCACCAATGGTACCTCTCAACAATGTACTTTGAAGAAAACCAGATTCTCCTTTTTCTCATAGGTCCACTTTCTCTTATACATTCACAATATTTATAAACACTTAAAAACTTTAACAATTTCACCAATGGTACCTCTTAACAATGTACTTAGAAGAAAACCAGATTCTCCTTTTTCTCATAGGTCCACTTTCTCTTATACATCCACAAACAATAGATGCGTTGGAACAATTCCTTAAAATCCTAGAATCTTTAATCAGGTGCGTTTAGACAATTGAATTAGGATTTGTTTCCCAGTGCCATGTAGGAATAGGGGTTCGACCTAAGCCGAATTGCGGCAGGAAAGGCTATCTGATGAACGGAAAGGCGCCATGCATCCGCCTCTCTTATGCACTCTATTTTCAAGGACTGTTATTCGTATTTAATAGAGAGACTCAAACCTTGCTTGACCCTTAAAGCCTTCTCAAATTTGGATGTTTAACCATATATGTGTTCTTTAAATTTAACACCCATTCAAACCCTTAAGGTCAGCGATGAAATCAACGGTGGTTAAAGATTCCATTCAAAGTGGCAGATGGGGATGGTGGCCATTTTCCATTGTATATGGTCGACATTATAAATAGTGAATTACTTGGCTTCGCTAATTATCGCTGTGGTAGTTTCTTCAAACAGAGGATAGTGTGTTTACAGGTCCATAAACGTATTGAGATATTAATTTCATTGTTTGTGTCATCATATGTAATTTTATCTTTTACTAGGTGTTATAGTCAATTTGGATTTAAGTCGGTTGAGTTTTATTTTTTTACGAGGTGTTATAGTTAATTTGGATTTAATTTAATTTAACCGGATTTTACTTGAGTGATTTATTGTTGATGCTTTTTATGTAA
>APFE031557453.1:27936-67443 GCA_000404065.3 Pinus taeda
ACAAGATGTGGCGCTAGCCAGGACAAACCCCAATGTGGGGAATCCCTATTGATCAATTCCTTCTTAATATGTTCTTCACTAGTTCACAGAGAGAGAGAGAAACTACGTTTACAACAAAAGTCACCTTTGACTTATCTAGATAAGAGCATAGATCATCTCTAAGAAGATGATACATGAGATTAGTTGAAGACATGCTACTTCAACTGATTCTCCAAGGTGACTCCTTCACCTATTGTTGTGCTGGATTTCATCATCATGCTACACCTGACCGCGCTGCACCATGCTACACCCATCATCACTATGCTGCATCTCATCATGACTGTACCCATCACTGTATTGCATCATGTGCCATTGCTGCACCATGTTGCCATACTGACCTATGGGTTGGCTGCATCTTGCTTGCTTGTTGTCCCTAGCATGCTTGTTGTCCTTAGCATGCTTGTTGTTGCATGCTAGCTGTCCCTTGCGTGCTAGCTATACCATTGCATGCTTGGTGTATTTGCTGCTAAGTACCATACAACTGTGCCAATGTTAGTTAGTTGTCCCTTGCATGCTGCTCTCCTTTGGAGACAGATGCTTCGTTGTTCCGACAGTTCCCAACAGTTCCGACAGTTTCGGCTGTTCTCGGAAATTTTGACAGTTCCCGATAGTTCCGACAGTTTCGGAAAAACCAGTTGTTCCCGGTAGTTCCGGCAGTTCCGGCTTCTACCTTCTACGTCAGCTTTCCCGTCTGTTCCGGTAGTTCCCCGTAGTTCCGGCAATTCCCGCTGTTCCCAGTAGTTCTGGCTATTCCCTACAGTTCCAGCAGTTTCGGCAATTCCGACTATTCCCGGCAGTTCCCGACAGTTTCGGCTTTTCCCGACAGTTCTCGGTAGTTTTGGCTTTTCCCGTCAGTTTTGGCTATTCCCAGCAGTTCGGCAGTTCCCTGTAGTTCCCGACAGTTTTGGCTTTTCCCTGTAGTTTCGACAGTTCCGACAGTTCCCGACAGTTCCGACAGTTCCCGTAAGTTTCAGCTTTTCCCTACAGTTTTGGCAGTTCTCGCTATTTCTGGCAGTTTCGGCAGTTCCCAGTAGTTCCGCAATTCTAGCGATTCCAACAGTTTTGGTAGTTCTGGCTTTTTCCCTCTAGATGAGGGCAGTGTTATCCCTTAGGATCTCTCCTCCTACTAAAACCCAAAGACAAGTAGAGAGGAAGAGATCCCAAGTTTGTTCAAAATGACTTGAAGGCCATCTCTATTTATACTAAAACGTTGAGCACAAGTGGGGTTTATTTGGTCGTTGGCCGACCTTGACGAATTGTCCCATGACACAAATAAATTCATATCTCCATGAATACTTATCGGAATCGGATGATGTTTAGATCAATCCTACATCTCTCGATGAGAGGGATCCAAGAAAAATATCAGCTTCCATTAATAAGATGACCCACATGGAGTTTGACCCTAGTTTCCAATTTTAACAGATTACAATCTCATCCTAAAGAGAGTGAAAAGTCTTAGTTAAAATAGAAATGAACCCTTGTGGCAATGCATTTCATGGCTTCTATCTGACTTTGTCCTGCTTTGACGTCAATGACAAACATTTCAACAAGAAAATCACCGCATGTCCATGAAATTATACTCACCGCACTCGATTTTCAGCAAGGAGTTAGAAAATGGAGTCAAAATCAACATGCAAGCCCCTTCAAAAAATAGCAATGTCTCACATCTCTCCCAAAAATAGCTCATTGGAATCGTGAGCTTGCAAGGATCTCAAATATACGATCATCTTGGACATGCAAGTCCCCGAATTGTAGTTTCTAAAGAAAGTATCATGCATGTAATTTGGAAAAAAACTCATTATAATCCAAAGTTCATTAGAACTCTGAATATGTATTCAACCAGCCTACATCTAAACTCTCTGTGTAGTAATCTCTGACTCACAAAAACTATCTTTGGAATCATACCCTGAACACAAGCCTGATGAAGTAAGCTGGCTCTTAACCCTCCAGTTTGCAAAGGAGCAAATATGGTGGTTAACAATGGTGACTCAAGGTGACATAATTCTTTTAAGGGATACTAAGAACCTCACGATCTCTACACATGTATGTATAAATGGTAACTAACAATTGATGTAAACGATCTAGAAATCTCTATGCTTTTCCTATGGGTAATGAAGTAAAAAATATGCATGGCACCTCTGTTAAAAATCCAGGCACCCCAGGTTTGGTCCATGGCATAGCTAGGAAACATAAACACACTAGTAGTACCTAACTTTAAAAACTTTTGCACAACAGAAATTACACCAGCAATTAGATCAATATATACTATATAGTACACAATAATTATGCCCAAACTGAGTTCTTATAATGTCTAAGATTATAGAGACCTCTTGTAAAGCCAGGCTCCATGTTGGCAGTTGACCTGTCAACATACCTTCAACATCTAAAGAATAGAAAGACCATCCCTTTAACCAAGGCTGAAACAATGTCCTTACCCTAGCATCTTCAAATTTATTTTCTTGGATTAAAATGATATCTAGTCTGTGGGCTCTAACGAGCCTTTTAAGGGTTCTTAGTATCCCTACTCCAGAACCCTTTGAATAGTGGATTGTTTACCTTTCCTAATATCTGCCACAACCTTCTGCTGAACCTTAGAAATATTCGATTTGCAACCCATCATAGGAGTCAGGAAAAGTATCTAGAGACGGCCCTTGAAGACTGCTTGTTATCTCTGACTTTTTCTTTAGAACAAAGGTCATACCCTGGAGACTTGGGTAGAAACCCATATCAGCTAGAGGATAGGGAGCCTATATTAGAAGGTAAATGCTTCTCTAAGCCCTTGCCTAACAAGAAGCCTTCACAGGAAGTAGTCATCTTGACAGTAGGGACAAGGCTAGACAAAGGACAATACTTTGAAGATGGAAAATCGTTATTAAGGTTAGAGGGAAACACATTTACTACACCATCTCCCATAACATCAAGATGCAATATGGAAGTACCCTTGGAAGTATTCATAACTGACTATAGCTACGATGGAGAAGATTTAGAATCCTTACTTAAAATGGCCACTAAAGGCCCGACAACCATTGGAACATAAGTAGCATCCTGCAAGGAATCCTCCCATCCCATATAATTGTTAGGCTATGAGTCCCTACAAAATCACATAGTCCAAGACCACAATTGTCAAGAGTTGTAAACTTCATCTTTGATGAGGTGTTGTTATGATCCACTGATGAGTTGTTAGTGAGATCTAAATCTAGAACGATCAAAATGGTGTATGATAAATTCATATCATGAAATCAATACAACGAGTTGAATATGACATGAATTCCTTTCTGCGAATTTGTTTGTTGTGTCTCATTTGTGCTAAGTTCTCAACGTGGTATCAGAGGCATTATTAAGAAAGGCTGAAAATATCATATTTGTATAGATTTTAGGGCCTAAAAAGAGTGATGGTAGTTTTCCATGATAGGCTATTGAAAACTAAGTGATGAAGTGATGGTGTTGGGATATGCATGAAGAAGTCACGTTGCAAATAGGTTATCTTATCTTATTTTGAATTTTTGTTGATTTAATTCCCCATTGGCTTTTTTTATAGATTTTGGAAAACTTTCTTTACATGTTGCATTTGAGATCTCCCTGTGAAGTAGAGATTTGAAACATAGACCTTTTAAAATATCTATGAAAATTGTAGATCTCCATCGTGTGAAAAAAAAACCTTTAAAAAAAATTCGTCATTCTAGCAACTTGTCTTTGAATTTTTCTATGCAAGTTGAATTTTCATGACAACATGGATTTTGATATGCAATTTTGAAGCAGCTACTAATTTGATGTGCAAGATATATAGATCTGTGGATCTGTTGTAGATCTACTTGTGTAAACATGTTGTGGATCTGTTATGCAATTCTAATTGCAGACCTGAATCGAGAGATGAATTCTGCCATTCAAGTTTGAACTTTGAAGTGAAAATCAAGGTTGTAAATAGAAGGGAGGAGAAATTAAATCTCTGAACATATCTATCTAGACACTGAAAATAACAGAAATTTGGAACCAGAGCACCAACCTACCTCTGTTTAATGAATGGGGAAAATGTTATTTGGAGCCAAACCATGGAAATTTGAAGAAAAACACTAGATCTGCTTCGATCCCTAATCCCTCAACACTTTCAATATTCAACTCCAAAACCATAATTATTGGTATGTTTGTTAACGATTGTGATTTCTTGTGTGGGAAATTCGTGTGGAGAGCAGATAGACCGACACCTCATACCACACAATGGGAAAGAAGAATGGTGTGTGGTCTTGTTGGGAAATCCGAGGAGTTGGTGTTGATTTTTGGTAGCATAGAATGTTCTCTAGCTCCGAAATTTTGTGGAGGGGCTAGAACACATGAGATCTCCAAGACCCAGAAATCATTTGGTGAAATTCCGCCTGGATTGTGTTTTATTAAAATGATTAATATTTTTAATGGGGTTCCTAAGTCTAAACTTAGGAAAATAAAAATATCAATGGGTATTAATAAAAATATGGGTGAGAATTTTCTAAGAGGCGAGGATCAAGTCTGTTTTATCTTAGCCATTGATTATGCATTTAATCTCGGCAGTTGATTCATCAACAAGAAAAGTATAAGAGGAGGCTTGAGGGTCGGTGGGAGATATACCTTAGTTTGTTTTTTCTGGGGCGTGGTTTGCTGAGAAAATTGAACAAGTGATTTGAGTTGCAGTGAGAGGGGACGAAGCAAAGATTTGGATTGGAAAGGAGTTTCGAGCAAAAGAGTACGTGGCAGAGAGGCAACAATAGCATTAGAGAGGTTGCGCAGAGGCGTACACAGCTCAGGAAGGGGCTCATGCAGAGCTGACATAGGCTAAGAGGGTCTCTTGCAGTGGCAGTGCAGGATATTCGTCAAAAGTTTGAGATTTTGCTGGAGAAGCGAGGTTCTGAGTCGGGAGGGCTGAACAACAGTCTTCCTTGAGCAAATCGATCCAGCAAAAGGGTGACATAGTCTCCTAGAGGCAAGATGCTGGCCCAAGTAGTGATTGCACTGGGATTTCATAGTGTTTGCCGGAGTTAGGCCACTCAGTGGATTGGTTGTGACTTGGAGAACGAGGTAAACCCTCGTATGTATTTCTTGCAGCTTTGATTTCTCTTAAAAGTTAGTCGGCATGAGAGGAAACCTGTTGTACTCAGATTCTACTTGCTTAATAATACAAGCCCTCTATTTGCTGCACCAGTTTTCTCACATTGGGTTTTTCCGGGGACGTGTTGTAAAAAAATAACGGTGTCCCTTGTGTGTTTGTCTCATCTATTGTTTTATTTTATGATCTATATGTCAGTGTAGTCTGCAGTAGTGTTTTCATCATTGTTTATAATTAAATAACTTGTTGAATGAAATAACAAGTAGGAGATGATAAACTAGTCACTGTAATAGGATTTCTATTTGTATAGATTGAGAAATTTTCACATGGTATTGGAGCATTATAGATCATAGGATATTGAAGCCATCAACCGGGAGATCTAGTAAATTTACTGCAGAGAGGCAACGGTCATGAGTGACATCACTGTTCCAGAGCCGGAGACGCACAGGGAGAGTGACACAATGTAGAAGAGGTGACGCAGAGGCTCATGCAGTGCCTGCGTCAGCACTCTGAGCCAGGTGAGGGTGACGCAGTAGCTGGGAGGAGCCCACGCAGAAGTAGAGAGGGGCAGATCAGGCTCACACAGAGCCATGTCATCTTTTTGAGCCAAGGAGTAATGCAGTGTCTAGGTGGAGCTGATCTAGCTCACGCAGTGACTGTGTAGAGCCTAAGGAGCTCAGATTCTTCAGTTGATGGGGCAGAGGGAGTAGTGCAGGTCGAATCTAAGTTGTTGGTGGGATGCTATTGCTATTGGTGCAAAACAATGTTTAAGGAGACAAAGCCGAGATAGAGCGAGTCACTACCTTAGCAGATTTCTTGCCAAAGAAATCTAGATCCAGATTGCTGAGTAGCAGCAAAGGAGGATTGAAGAGGAGTGATTCAACATTTAGTAGGAGGATTTTTGTGATGGAAATCAAAACTCAGAGGGAGTCTGGAAAGAACTTGTTCCTTAAAGGATTTCTAGCGCTAAAGAAATCCAGATCCAAGTCTTGTTGGGGAAGTAGTAAGAGAGGGAGAAGAGAGCCCGTTCTACACTTGTTTGAGCAGAGATGGCAGTCAATGGACTGAGGGATCAAGACAGATTGGATAGAGCATCCATTTTTGTCATTTGGAAGGCCAAGATCCTGGCAGTGCTAGACAATAATCACATCAAGGACTATGCCTTGAAGGTAGTTGTTGTTCTGGTCGACGCTGATCCGCTGAAGAAGTACAATGAGGCCCAAACAAAGGCTAAATGCATGATTCTAGATAGGGTCAAAGATCATGTGGTCCCACACATTGTTGAGAAGGAAAAAACAAGGGAGATGTGGGAGGTGTTTTCCACCTTGTACTAGGGGACTTCCGTTCAACAGAAGATGCTATTGGAGAATCAGCTAAGATAGTACCAGATGCAGAAGGGAGAAGAGATCGATCCCTTCCTCCTAAGGTTGCAAGGGATTCGATACCAACTGATTTCTGTAGGGTCTACACTAGATCTTGATTTCATGGTCAGGACTGCCCTGAATGCAGTCATCGAAGACTGGGAGCCATTTGTCGAGAGTATCTTGGGCAGAGCTTCTCTCCCCAGTTGGGAGGAGATGTGGGAAACGCTTTGATAGGATGAGATCAGGAGGCTGACCAAGGCAGGGAGTAGCGGCAGAGGAGCCCAGGTCAAGGAGGAGGAGGTGGATGCAACTCTCGCATTGTTGGGACAACAAGGGTAACAGAAAAGGAAGAAAAAGGATATATCCAAGGTCATATGCTACAGGTGTGGGGAATTAGGAAATTTTGCCACTCAGTGCCCCCGAAAGAAGGGCAAGGAAGAGGCTTTTGACTTGAAGGTTGCTCTAGCGAGAGCTAACAGGGAAGGCGAGGATGACAGCTGTGCCATGAGTGCTCATGCGCCTCTGGAGAAGAGGTGGGGTGACATGGAGTTGGATCACATATGACTACGGGAGCCCTTAACGACAGTATAAAAATGACGATTGTCAGTTGGTGCGAGTTGTGATGGAGCAACAGTGGCAGAGCTAGAGTACCAAAGTCTGAAGCAACGCAATGGATGTTGTAGCAGTGCAAGAGGCACAAAATAGATTGCAACAACGCAGTAGCAGTAGAGGATCAATACATATTAGCAACAGAGGGTCAACATAGATTAGCAACAGAGGTAGCTTCAGCATCACGAGGCATCCATATTGACCAACATGTCAGCTTTTGGGTGACTTTTCAGTTGCTTACTTCTTAAAAACTGAGTTGCAATGCAACATTTAGCAGTGGCAGTGCTATGGTCAATAAGACACAACATTTTGAGAGGGAGATGTAGTACATATGCAACAATGGCAGTGGCAGTGTCATGGGCAACAATACAGGTTGCATTAGTGCAGTGGATGAAGGGCAGTGGGGCAAGCATCAACAATATAGAGGATCGATGCCGTAGATTAGTGTGATACTTCTGTTGGGAAGTGTTGCTAGAGCACATTCCTCGCTAAGAGGGAGTGTTGTTTTTGGGTTACATCGGATGTGCTCTAGCTCCAAAATTTTGTGGAGGGGCTAGAACATGAGATCTCCAAGACCGAGAAATCGTTTGGTGAAATTCCGCCCAGATTGTGTTTTATTAAAATAATTAATATTTTTAATGGGGTTCTTAAGTCTAAACTTAGGAAAATAAAAATATTAATGGGTATTAATAAAAATATGGGTGAGAAGCTTCTAAGAGGTGAGGATCAAGTCTATTTTAATCTTAGCTGTTGATTAGGGACTTAATCTTGGCTATTGATTCATCAACATGAAAAGTATAAGAGGAGGCTTGAGGGTCAGTTGGAGATACACTAAGTGATTAGTCAGTTCGATTTTTTTGGGGTGTGGTTTGCTGAGAAAATCGAACAAATGATCTAAGTCGCAGTGAGGGGTAGAAGCAGAGATTTCGATCATAAATGAGTTGTGAGCCAAAGAGTATGTGGTAGAGAGGAAACAATAGCATTAGAGAGCCAACATAGAGGCCTACGCAGCCCAGGAAGGGGCTCACACAGTTGGAGATACACTAAGTGATTAGTCGGTTCGTTTTTTTGGGGTGTGGTTTGCTGAGAAAATCGAACAAATGATCTAAGTTGTAGTGAGGGGTAGAAGCAGAGATTTCGATCAGAAATGAGTTGTGAGCCAAAGAGTACGTGGTAGAGAGGCAACAATAGCATCAGAGAGGCAACATAGAGGCCTACGCAGCCCAGGAAGGGGCTCACGCAGTGCTGATGTAGGCCAAGAGGGTCTCTCGCAGTGACAATGCAGGATATTCGTCATAAGTTTGCGATTTTGCTGAAGGAGTGAGGTTTTGAGCCGGGAGGGCTGAACAACAGTCTTTCTCTAGCAAATCGATCCAGCAGAAGGGGTGACACAGTCTCCAAGAGGCAAGTTTCTGGCCCAAGCAGTGATTGCGCTGGGATTTCACAGTGTTTGCCGAAGTCAGGCCACTTAGTGGATCAATTGTGACTTGGAGAACAAGGTAAAACCTTGTATGTATTTCTTGTAGCCGTGATTTCTCTGAAAGGGTAGCCGGTGTGAGAGGCAACTTGTTGTACTCAGATTCTGCTTGCTTAGTAATACAAACCCTCTCTCTGATGCACCGATTTTCTCGCATTGGGTTTTTCTAGGGACGTGTTGTCCAAAAAAAACAGTGTCCCTTGTGTGTTTGTCTCATCTATTGTTTCAGTTTATGATTTGTATGTCAGTGTATTTTGTAGTAGTGTTTTTCATCATTGTTTATAATTAAATAACTTGTTGAATGAAATAACAAGTAAGAGATGATAAACCAGTGACTGTAGTAGGATTTCTGTTTGTATAGATTCAGAAATTTTCACAGTTTGGCAATTAAACTATTTCCCTTATTAATGACATTATCTTGTGATGTTTTCGTTATTATTATTAGTTCTTTCGATTTATCATTTCTTATCATCAAGACTAATGCCACACAACAAATAAAAGAGTACACAAGATGTAGGCATGCTGCTAGGGAAAAACCCCATTCGTTAAGGAAAACTCGGTCAAAATACTTCCTTCAGTAGATTCAAGATGAGATGAACAAGACCCTTACAATCTAGACCCAAGACATCCTCCATCAGGTCATCCTTGTAACCATGAGAGCACCGAGTCCTTATCACTGTGATAGCAACGAAATCATCTCACTGTGAGGCCTTGTCACTTTTGCAACACTGAAATCTTCTTCAGTGCATCTAGACCTTGTGATTGTAGCAGCACCGAAACCATCTAGTAATAGCATCAAACTATGGTTACTGAGATCATTCATGTGCCTAATCCGAGCTCTATTTGGAAAATGAAACATCCTCTATGTAATTCGAACTGCTCACCGTGATGTCATCGAAACTGTCAAAAGAACAAGCCTTCTCATTTTTGTCACATCAAATCTTTCTCATTGTATTTGCACCAAAATCTGCACTACCATACTGTGATATCCAAACTGTAATTTTAGAGATAGTCCGAACCTTTCTTATGATATATATGCAAGCTTCTTTTCTGGGTTGTGAAGTGAGGTATAGGCTAGTATATATGGTAGTTTGTCCATAATAAAAGAGCCAACATTACTTCATGAACAATTGTGTTTACATTTATGATGATGCTGACTTGAGTTCAGTTAGATGTAGCCGACTTGATGATGATCTTATTGAAGCCAATAGAAGGAGACTTGATGGAGGAGTCTTTGACCAATAAACAAATTGACTTTGACCCATATAAATAATCTTAAAGCCTACAATGGAGGCTTGACCTATAACAATTGACCTAACCATGAAATCCATGTTTTAATAAGTCAATTAAATCAATAATAAAAATTCTTTTTTCTTTCTTTTGGCAAGTACATTACAAGATGACTCAAATACAATAAATGAAGACCGAACCTAGTTACATTTTCCAACACTCCCTCTTAACTAGGGAGGTATTCATATTTACATATAATCAAAGAGGTACATGGAAGATCTCAAAACACATTATCTATGAAGAAGTTTAGGCACCACAATGCCATGGACTAGATTCCTGACCAAGGTAATCCATCCATTGGTCTCTCAACAATTTAGGCACCAGGATGCCACAGACTAGATTTTTGACCAAGGAAATCTATCCGGGTGGGACTAAGATGGACTCAAGATTTCAACCTCTCTAGGTACCATCAGGCTTACTTGCTAACCATCAACCCAAAGATCTAGGTGCATGTCAAAGTTCAATGACCAACACCACATTTCCAACTTCAGGAACTAGACATCAACAAAAAGTGTCAGCCAGATGTCCTCCCAGACAATGCTTCACTCGCAAAGCCTTATCACTCCTTGATCCCGTAGATCAAGGTCAACAAATCTCTCCCAATCAAACTGATCGTAACCAACACGCTCTCAAAAACCTTAGAGAGATTTGCCGGTACAAACACAACCCCAATCAATAATATACTTTCGCATGTACATAATCAAATACAAACTTTCGGGGTCATTCTAGATGTTGCTTCTCAACTCAGTGAGACTAACATTTGAATCTTTGACAGAAGATTCCTCAATCATATACTTTCCTTTCTTACTTCACATGAAACAACATATTCTTCAACCAGATCCAACTTTCCTTCTTTCAGCAACACCACAAAATGCATTGTCCAATTTCCTTCTCTCACTCATGGCCTTCACTAAAACTTACAGCTCTTAGTTCTGGTCTAGTGCATGACACATGAATTAGAGAATCATATCTTGTCACTCCTCTTAATGGGAGAGGATCTAACCATTTATGTACATCCTCTTATCCTAGGGATATTCCCTTCATTCAAGCTCCATGTTAACCTAGGGAGATTCCATCCAAGCTCCCTCTTAACTTAGGGAGTTCTACTTCTTCTTTACGATATCAAAGAATCTTTCATGGCTTCCATCCTTCTTATTAGAGTCATTCATATATCATGCTTATCACATGAACTTTACTTACCTTCATCTTCACCATCTTGAAGATGATGTGCTTGCACAACTTAGATAACAAGTACAACCAAAATTATAGAAGCATGAAGATAGCCATATAAAAATCCTTATAATAACATAAGCATTTTTCAAACATAATCAGCAAGAGACTATACTTCAATACTTCAACTTCTTGCCTAGGTTTTGTTATAAACCCTAAATCACATCCACAACTTAAAATATTAAACTCATCTAGGGTTTCAACAACAAGATGACAAGTTCTTTCATATAGAAAACCCTATAAATAATTCAAACAAGTAATGTGTCTAACAATGATCATAACTCATGTTAGACTCCTCACTAGAATTTCATACATATCCTAGATTTCATACACGAGCTTCAACAATTAAAACCAATCACAACTTAATCAACATCATGACTAGCATCTATTAGGGTTTGATGTAAACCCTAGATTTCTATGTACAAATTCTTAGCAATCATTAAATAGATTCATAAGTTCCAGCCAGTTATACATATTAGAGAATTTAACTACTACTAGGGTTTAACTGTTAAACCCTAGATTTTCCAAACAACATCATCCTAGACCATCAAACTTTGACTAGGGCTTGTTTCCAAACCTTAGGACTCATGCCCATCAACTCTTATGTCAACACATATATCTAGGAATTCATTACCATATCATAAGCACATCATATATCATGCAATATTAATATGTTAGGCATATATCAACCTAGACCAAGGTAGGGTTTCAACCAATGAACACATACCTAAGGTTTCATTCTTAGGACTCTAAATACATAACAAGGGTTTTGCTTATAGACCCAACCAAACCCTAAGGATCTAGGGTTTCAATTCATAACATAAAAAACCTTACTTTACCAAAACCCCAAAGGTTCAGGATTTCAGACAACATTATTTCAACCCTAACAAGTTAGGGTTTTTATGATCATACCAAAACCCCAAACATGACATCATCAAAACCTTCAAATAACATTTCTCAATATCCCTAAGAAGTTTTAGGGTTTCAGACACTGACATTAGCATACTTTAGGTTAGGGTTTTCTAGAGAACCTATCTAGGGTTTTATAAAATCAATTGCGAATATGAGGAGGGTAGATTTATCAAATGATGAATTAGCCAAAGCAAAAATCATTATGATTCAAGATAGCTAGACATAACGATGTTAGTAGTGTAATGCAAACTTCAAAAAATAAGATGATCATACTTTTAAGAGAGCGTTGTAAGGTCTATAGTTTGAGACCTACCTAGAGATGCTCCTTGGCAAGCTTGGCAAGGATTCCTTGAAGTGTCAAGCCATCATCTTTTATACTTGTAGTACATACTTACAAGAACATGTGATACCAATGACATAATTTAATTTCTTAAGTTAGATATTTTACATTATCATGGAGGAGGGAATCTTTCAAACATCAATGGGACCTTTTATTTGACATCCTAGATTACATGTAAGCTCTAGAAGATAAGGATGCATGTTATCTAGGGATTACAATCTTTACCCTAGACTAGCTGTAAGCAAGAATCATTTAATATTAGATATATTGCAAATCTAAAAACTCATGAGCATATGTACCTTGTGATGATTACATACCTATGATTTTATTAGACTTGTTGTAGTAACAATACTTACTTGATTCCTTGTACTGAGATCCTTAAAGAGTCCTTTCTTCAAGTTGCTTCCTTGGACTATCAATTACGTTTTCCATAGGACAAATTTCAAACTCTTTATGTGATGGCATAGTTCATTAAGGTGCCTTATACTTTAGTTATGTATGGGTGATAGACATATAGCAAAAATGTCCATAAACTTGTAGTATCATCCTAATCTTCGTTATTGTAGGAGTGAAAATTATTTAATGATGACACTATAGAATGGTATTGTGGATATAGCCCAAACACTGATTATCCATACTCACAAACCTTCGGTCTTGTGATGAATGAGTTTTCTTCACTGTAATAAACTGAAATTCTGTCTCTTGTTTTTCACTGTCTTTCCAACTTATATGCCGAGAATCTTTCTGCAATTGATAGTGAAGTTACTCCTTTGTTGTATTGTGCATTAACTGAATTTTACGATCTCATTCTCTGGAATGATTCGACTATTTTTGTTGAGACATTTGAACCTCCTCTTTCTTGGTGTCATTAATATGCTCATTGTAGTTTAGTTCCATTAGTTTCATTAGCTCATAATTGACTTGACAATGACCATAACTTTGATACCATGTTGGGAAATCCAAGGAGTTGGCAGTGAAATGATTTTCCTTATTAATGACATTATCTTGTGATGTTTTCGTTATTATTATTAGTTCTTTCGATTTATCATTTCTTATCATCAAGTCTAATGCTAAGCAACAAATAAAAGAGTACACTAGATGTAGGCACGCTGCAAGGGAAAAACTCCATTCTTTGGGGAAAACCCGGTCAAAATTCTTCCTACAGTAGATTCAAGATGAGACGACCAAGACCTTTACAATCTAGACCCAAGACATCCTCCATCAAGTCATCCTTGTAACTATGAGATCACCGAGTCCTTATCATTGTGATAGCAACAAAATCATCTCACTGCGAGACCTTGTCACTTTGGCAACACTAAAACCTTCTTCACTGCATCTAGACCTTGTCATTGTAGCAACACCGAAACCATCCAGTTAGAACATCGAACTGTGGTTACTGAGATCATCCCTGTGCCTAATCTGAGCTCTATTGTGACACCAAAACATCCTCTCTATAATCCGAACTTCTCGCTATGATGTCACCAACACTGTCAAAATAACAAGCCTTCTCACTGTTGTCACATCAAATCCTTCTCATTGTATTTGCACCGAAATCCGCACTACCATACTGTGATATCCGAACTGTAATCTCAAAGATAATCCAAACCTTTCTTGTGAGATATATGTGAGCTTCTTTTCTGGGTCGTGGAGCGAGGCATATGCTAGTATATATAGTAGTTTGTCCATAATAAAAGAGCCGACATTACTTTATGAACAACTGTGTCTACATTTATGATGAGGCCGACTTGAGTTTAGTTAGATGTAGCCAACTTGATGATGATCTTATTGAAGCCAATACAAGGAGACTTGATGGAGGAGTCTTTGGCTAATAAAAAAATTAACTTTGACCCATATAAAAAGTCCTAAATCCTACAATGGAGGCTTGACCCAAACATGAAACCTATGCTAATAAGTCAATTAAATCAATAATAAAAATTCTTTTTGCTTTCTTTTGACAAGTACATTACAAGATGACTCAAATATAATTAATGAAGACCAAACCTAGTTACATTTTACAACAGGTCTTACAGTCAAAGACAAACAAACCCATATGATGTGCATTACTAACATCAAATAGGAGGAACCACATGGAAGCTGGAAAAATATATTGCCATAGTGTTGACCCATTCAAGGTATATACTCAAATTATGGATATAACTTTACATAATTTTGTTAAATCCTTTACATAGAAGATACATAGTGATCTGACCATCATGGGTGTGGCTTCCAATTCCATTCAATCCATTTTCTATTTTATTTTTTGAATTTGTATGATCATAATATTCATATTGAAAACCTTTGGGAGGGGAGTTTCCACCTCACTGCAAAACATAGATTTTTCTAGAGTTAACTCTAGAAAAAAAATGAGATACTTTGTTGAAGTTGATCTTTGTCAGGGCACAATTTTCATTGCAAAAATTCAAAGACAAGATCTATATGGATTCGAGCAGTTGACCTGACCTTTGGTTGTTTTGGTGAATGAAAGAGTTCTAACTATGCCAAAGTTAATTGGATTGTCTATACCTAGAATATTTTAGAATGGGATGGACAAAAGTGAGGTCAATTATTTTACTTTATTCTTGTCTATTATATTCCAAAAGATTCCTGAAATAGATAAACAAGATATTATGAATGTAGGTAATCTAAGTGTATTGCTATGCTGAGAAGGAAACCCTATGAAGAAAGAATATTCCCTCAGTTGAAAGTTCAACAAATAATGCAACTTGCAGTGCATTAACACGATGATTTATCTACATTATGCATTGTGTCCTCCATTATTTAGACCTGTGAAAATGCATCAGCCTACTCAAGAGTCATGTTTGTTATCAGATCATGGCAATGAGGAGCATTTCTTCTCAATCTCTCCAACTTGCTACCAATCATTTTCCTCTGCATTATCTGTAACGTCTACTTGCAATTTGTTTTTATAAGTTGATAGAGTTGCCTCAGTAAGGTTTTGCAAACATTTGAGACTCGTTTCATTCGTTAGTACAATGTATAGAATATTATATGTAAATATTCCCATCCATCTATTCTATAGTTTGAAGAAATTCAATAATCCATGGACCAACATCAATGCAAGTATGCAACGCTGGTGAAAATAATTGCCAACTGCAAATGTAATGTAACAAGGCAAGGATATTTTTATTTTATTTTATTTATTAATATAGATTGATTTTATTTTTTCATAAGTCAAAAGAAAAAGTGAAGAAGAGTGATCCTAGGTTTTTCAAGGAAATTTCATTCTCACCTTATTAGGCTGAATTGTTTGTTATATGAAAAGTTGCATAGATGATGCACTTTGAGAATTTGGTATTAATTTTTTTATGCAAGGTTTTTTAATTTTTGATGAAAATTCATGCTCATCTTAAAGAATTTGTCCAAAAGTTACGTGAAAAATACAAGTTAATACTTGAGAGTCTAATTTTGTAAGGTATTTATTTGTTTTTGGGCAAAAAATTTGCCAGGAAGACTTATAATTGCAAGCATGATATTTTCTCTTCTTTGTTAAGAAAGAGCAATTGGAATTATTGTAATCCAATATTTGCCAAAACTATTTGTTTTTAGGCAAAGCATTTGCTAGGCAGGCTTATATTTGCAGGCATGATATTTGCTCTTCTTTGTTAAGAAAGAGCAATTGGAATTATTGTAATCCAATATTTGCAAAAGAACCATTTTTTTTTGTGGTGAGATGTCTTAGATCTACTTGATATTGAATAAGGGGGCCTAAGGATATTTGTGGCCGTGCTTTCAATATGTGATCCTCTATTTTGTATTTGATTTTGCCACTTGTAATTTGTCATGACACAAAGTAACAAAGCATTAAAATCAAATCAATTATTCACATGTAATGAAATACGACATAAATTTTCCTAGGGAATCAAGGAATAGTTTTTGAAACATTAAATTGACCATTGCCCTATACAATTGAAGGATAAGTCATTAAATCCAAGAATTGAATTATATGAAGGATAAAATTGTAAACCCTTTCAAGGAAATGATTTTTATTTTTTATTTTTGAATATAAATAAAAATTTAATTGTGACCTCCCTAAAATTGAATAAGGAGGTCAAAATTCAGGTCATTAGGGTGCATGATCAGTAGTACCCGACACCCCAATGTGACATAATATCAAGCAAGCATGCTACAAAGAAAAGAGGTGATTGAAGGCATTAAGGAGCTTGTAGAATTGATAATAAGAAAATCAATGATAAAAATTTGCACATGCATCTATCCAAGTTTGTGCCTAAATCCATAAGAGGATATTAGTTGTCTCTTAGTTATCCACACCACAAGAGGGGTTGGTATCATCAGAAGAAAGCTAGATAAACCATTATAAGGAAATATCGATCCTCTCAAATGATGATAATAATATATTGTTGAATATCCTTAATCTACAAGAATATACAATAGAACCAAATGATACAAGTGAGAAGGAAAAAGACATAATGTGTGGTCAATAACAACCACAAGAAAGAAAGGTTAAAGAATAAAACTGACTTGAGTAACAATAGGTATAAGAACTAATCTTTTCAACAAGTGGCAAAGGTGGGGATGGTTGAAAATAATATATCAAGTTCATAACGATCCACGATGGCGGTGTCTGAGATCTCAGAGTTTTCCTTGAGCGTCGCTACAAAATTTCGGAGGGACATTGCATTATAGGATGGATCAAGTGAAGGACAAGGGAGTCGCAGAGCTGTGCGGGTGATGGATACATGTCCATCGCATTGCAGGTTGGATTGATCGAAGGGAGAAGGAGACACAGATTTGCGCCAGATCTGGACCTGATATGGAAAACCATGTACCTTGATCAGAGCTCGCTGTCCGGTTTTTCTCTCCCCACAAGTGAGATATTAATCAGATTTGATAGTTGATCCAATGAGAATGCAATAGTGGATTGTTATGAACATAAATGATGTAAAATTAGATAAAATTAGATAATAAATAATAACCATAATAAGTTAAATATAATAATAAATAATAAGTAAATTAACTAATGGTTAGTTAGTTAGTAATGAAAAGGCATGTCTTAGAGACATCTCTGTTCGTGAAAGGGTATTTACCTGACTATATATAAAAGACCCTCATTCTCATTTTCACTCATCCTACATTCATTCTTTTATACAATATTCCATTTACAATTTCTATCCTACAATGGATGTTTTTGTCTACGAAGTATTTTAAATATTTCTGCTGCGTATTCAGCTTTTGGTCGTTACATTGGTATCAACGTTGTTTGATCCTATAGACATTCAACTGCTAGAGAGAACCAGTTTGATCTGGCCTTGTCATTAATCCTTTGTCAACCTTGTTGTCATCACAATTGAAGCGTTTCACTATACAAAGTTGGAGTTCTCCGTTTCGCCAGTTTTTTCATTTAGGGCTTTGGCCATTAAACAAAAAATATGGAAGAAAAAATAAGATAGTCAAAGAAAAAAAGAAAAAATAAATAAAAGAAGTACATATATAAATTTAAAAAGTGATAAAAAAATACATTCAGATGTAAATTTTGAAGGAGAACATTCATATATATAAAAAGGTTCTACATTATTGATAAAAAGTGCATGATAAAGTTAAGAGGGAATCTTTCCCAATATCTTTATAACTATATGTAAGAGAAGGAAGAGTAGATAATATTATCTTGGTTTTTCATTAGGTGGTTTACAAGCTTGTGGTTTTAGCAACCTATGGTAATTTCCCATGGTATTTTCAAGGTAAAAGAGAAACAAAATGAATAGAAAAACTCTTTATGTGAATGATAAGTTTTACTTTTTACATAGAGAAAATTAACTGAGTCAAAGACACATAAGTGCGCATATATTTTGTATTATACCCCAAAGAGGTGAATAGCCACGTTTTACTAGGGTTGTAACTTTTCAAAAAGAAAAATAAAAGCTTATAAATAAAATGTATGTAAAGAAAAGTTATATATTATAAAGAGGTATTTTAAAGAAAATTTCAAGTCATAAAATTATTGAAAATATATATAAATACAAAACGTGTTTTATTATAGAAGGTTATTTAAAAGATCTATATATTAAAATATATAAGGGGTTTAAATTTAGAATTATAAAGAGACATAAGGATAACAAGTTATAACAAAGGAAGAGTATTTTTTGAAAACATTATAATAAATATAAGGTATAGTTTATTTAAATAGTGGAGCTATATTAACTTATTTTAATGTGGGAAAAAATATATAATTGAGGAAAATAAAGGTTAAAGGAATTTATAAAGGTGTTCAAGTTTATTAAATAAATTGACACTTATTTTAAAGAAGAAGTCAATTCTTGAAGAAAAAAATGAATGGAGTCTAATTCGAAAATGATGAAGGAAGGACAATTTTCCTATAAGAATATTTTTATTACGCATCATAAGTTAATTATATTAAGAGGGACTATCCAAGGGAAAAAATCTCAAAATCGCTATTAGTATAAGCAACGATGGGAACTACATAAATATTAATTTGGCAAATCGACTGCTAATTTCAGATGCCAATATACGCGAAACAAGAGAGCTTTTTGGAAGCAAATATGAAATTAATAATTTACAAATAACAATAGATCATTATGAGTACACATCCCAATTTAGTGTTGTAAAAATGTATGAAATGGAGGTTGACATAATTCTGGGTCAACCTTAGTTTAGAGAATTAGGTGCATTCATGTTAAACCTAGAGAAAAAAATTTGATGTTTTCTTATAAGGGAAAGATGATCACATTTCGAGACATAACAACGAAGTCAAAATCAATAGTGTCCTCATCAAAAGACTTTAAAGATGTCATGAAATTAATACCTTAAACAAATCAAAACTCAATATCGGAGAAGCAAAAAGAGCTTGAGGAAGCTATATCCAATAAAAACGAAGAAAATTCTCGTTTAAAAGATCATATCTAGAAACTTTTTGTAGAAGTCAAAAAGTGTAAAACTAAGAAGCACAAGTTAAAACAAGAAAAAAAGGGTTCGACAAGAAATTCAACGAAAGTTTATTAGAGAAAGAAGAGGAAAATTTATGCTTAAAAGACCTTAACAAAAAATTATTAGAAAAAAAAACTTAAAAGATAAAGAGAAGGATACTAATGACAAAGTCAACGATTCAGAAAAAGAACTTTTACGTCTAAACAATCATAACCAAAATCTTCTTAACCATATTAAAAAACTTGAGACTGATAAGAATAGATTTGAATCTCTTGTCACAAAGGAAGCATCAAAATCTCTAGATGTAGTAGTCCACGCTAAAGAAACAAACATCGATTCCACTAATCTCACAATTCAGGAAAATCCAAATCCTACTGAAGTAAAGATGTACTCAGAGGTTTCCGTTCAAATGATGAAGACTCTAAATGAGGATTCAATGATAAATTCAACAACAACAATGCCTGACGGAAAACATGAAACTACCATAAAAATGATAAAGGAAGTTCAAACAAGAAAAAATCCTTATCTACATCCGAATCACAAGAGTAGACACCTCAATCAATCTACAAATCTATATCACTCAGAACATAAACAATAAACTTATGTTCCGAAGAATACTAATGTCAGTGCAATCCATTCATGTGATAACAATTCATTACAAGTTCCTAGTGACTACAAGATTAGACATAAGATTAATTTAGGATGGTCTGATCACTTCTCAGTGTGACAATTTTGTTTGTCACTTAGATGATCATATCAACTTGTATCAACAAAGATGATTGTTCCAAGATGAGAAGACATTTGTACTAGTGAAAGAGATCAAGCAGAAGACATTTGTAGCAGAAAAGAGATCAAGCCCTTTCATCAACAAGCTTTGAGGACAAAACTTTTTGAAGGGGGAGACAATGTTATGAACATAAATTATGTAAAAATAGATAATAGATAGATAATAAATACTAACCATAATAATATAAATATAATAATAAATAATAAGTAAATTAACTAATGGTTAGTTAGTTAACAATGAAAAGGCATGTCTTAGACACATGCCTGTTAGTGAAAGGGTACTTACTTGGCTATATATACAAGACCCTCATTTTCATTTGTACTCATTCTACATTCAGTTTTTTATACAATACAAAATTTACAATTTCTATCCTACAATGGATGTCTTTGTCTAAAAGGTATTTTAAATATTTCTGTTGCATATTTGACTTTTGGTCGTTACATACCAACGATCCATGATGGCGGTGTTTGAGATCTCAGAGTTTTCCTTGAGCATCGCTACAGAAGTTCGGAGGGACATTGCATTACAAGATGTATCGAGCAAAGGACAAGGGAGCTGCAGAGCTATGAGGGTGATGGATACGTGGGCCATCGCATTGCAGGGTGGATCAATTAGAGGTCAAAGGAGACGCAGATCTGCGCATAATTTGGATCTGATATGGAAAATTGTGTACCTTGATCAAAGCTCGCTGTCTGGTTTTTCTCTCCCCACAGGCGAGGTATTAATTAGATCTAATAACCGATCTGACGCGAATGCAGTAGTGGATTATCTTTCGGGGGCGACCCCATTTGTAGATCCACAGTCAAATCAGCCGTATAGAGAGATTATCATCTCTCTGTGGGCACCGAGCAGTCAAAAGCGAGGATTGGAGCTGGATTTGTGGTACAATTTGACAGATCAATGTTTCTTTTTAACCAATTTGAGGTCTCCTGGGGATCGAATCTCGTTTATGAGTCTTTTCTTCATGCTGCAGTGTCCTTAAAGCCTCTCAGATCTGTACTTTGAGATAGATCCATATATTGGCACACATGACTGTCAAGAAAGAATTTTGGATCGGAAATCACAAATATATTTCCAAGTATTTATTAAAAATCCAGGAGGGAAATCAATTATTTTTTGGGTCCGGGTTTCTAACGAGGTTAAAAATCTAAGGCAAAATATCCTACATACCCTAGGTTTCCGATATTGCTACAAATTTTGATCTGCTTAGGAAAATCGACGCATGATGAACTGAAAATCCAATGTTATAATGTCACTCCACCATCCACCATCTTTTTAAATTTGTGACTTCGTGGAGGATCTTCTAGATCAAGAAAAATAAAGGGTGCACTGGGAGTGTCTGGATCTAGTCCTCCCAAAGGACCAATATTGAGTCAAGGAGCTACTTCTTTCAAAGATATCCTAAATGGAAAACTGGTTGCCTCCACTAATCTAGAACAAACACACAATATCCCCAGCCCCTATATAGTGGAACAGTTGAATCAAGTTCCAACATTGACTGTAGATCTATCAGAAACAAACGATTTTCTCACAACATATGAAGCCCAAGCTGTTATATTCATATTCAACAGTTTTCGGCCAAAGCCAATGGATCTTTTTAAGTGGATCTTCACAAATTGGACAATAAACTATGAGATCCACCTGTGCTCGAAATGCTTCTTCATAGTAAAGTTTGCAACATCAGAGGAATGAGAATATATTCTGCAAGAAGGCCCATGGTTCTGGGGAAATACGAGACTTTTTTTACCCCATGGTTCTTATATTTTGACACAAATACAATGGTAGTATCAAGAATGTCGGTTTGGGTTAGGCTGCATAATCTTCCACTACATTTATAACATCAAAAAGTACTTGAAGGCATTGGGAATCTCTTAAGGTGATACATAAAGATAGATACACAAAGAGTTGAAGAAAAAATCTTCACCTTCGCAAGAGTTTGTGTGGAGGTGGATCCCAACAAAGGACTGCCAGATCACGTCCTCCTGACTCACAACAAGCAATGTTGGACATAGTTTCTAGATTTTGAAAACTCGACTTTCAGATTCTGAATATGTCGACAGACATGATATCTACAAAATACATGTCCAGAGGCCAAAAAAGAGCCATGAAGGAAGAAGAAATCGGGGAAGCAACCCAAAGGATGGAAATTTCCTTAGCATTTTCCCAAAGATGACGAGGATGAAGAAGAAATGGATCCCCTTACCAATGAAGAAGTCCATAATTCACAAGAAAATGTAGAAAAGAAGGAAACAAATCATGAAGCGTCAACAATCCCAGTTCCCACAGCACAACTGGAGGGGAGACCCGAGTCTAAGGAACTGAGAGGATACAAACGTCAACACGTCTCATATAGCTTCAACTCAGATAAGGAAATTTCAAAAATGGATGAGGAAAGCCAACTAGTTCTTGTATCAACCACTCCATCTCGAGGAGAATGGCGGAAAGTAGAAAAGAAGAAATGAAGAAAAGGGTAACCTGTTTATCCATAGTTTATTTGTAATGAATTTGTGATCACTAGTCTTGACTGGCTTGATGAATGCTTTACAAACATCTACAACATGTAATTTTATTTTCATTAATAAAATTACAATTTTTCCTGGGGAAAAAAGTGGCAAAGGTGGGGAAGACCCTAACATAAATTTTTAGGATGAGAGGACATCAAAAAGCCTCTAGGAGAAAATGAGGGAAGAGGATAAAAACAAGGAGATGGAAGATCAAGATATGAGAGGCATTACCAATCCATAGAGATCATTTATTTGGCATTGGTTTAGTATTTACATATTTCAATATTTTCAACATTGTGCAGACACTTTTATAGACTAAAATTGCACACATTTTTTTATTAGGTAAAAACAACACATGTTCTTTTCAAATGAAATTCAAAATGTAGGCGGAATAGTGTTATGGGTGACAAGTTTGAATTCCAAATGAATGTGCCCATGTTTATTAACACTTAAACCATCTTTTTTCACCTATTATGTGTCATCTCTTGTCTTGTGTGTTTTCTTTGAACTTAACTTTGAAGTAAGTAAAATGGTGGTATGGGATATATAAATCATACCAAATTTAACATTAACCCCCTCATATCTCTATGTTTTTGGAAGGTTTACAATATATTACACATATTTATAGATAATGTGTCAATTTTAGATAACAATGGTATGTTCTATGCTTGCAACAATTACTTAAATGGTCTTTTATTAGCCCAGTGACAATTCCACTTTAATTTTCAATAACAATCACATAAACCACTAATTCACATTGACAATAACTGTATATGGAACATAAATAATAAATGCAGAAGACAAACCAAGACAATGAACACAAAGATTTGGCTAAAGTCAGGGAAAAACCCTAAGAGGGGGAAAACCTTTAAACAATCCTTATTAGAAAATATCAAATGTTCAATAGAGAGAGTATCCAATAGAGTACAATGATGAAAGTCAAAGTCAATTTGACTTGGCCTTTGCAAAGTATCCAAACCAATATCCAACTGATGAAGTCAAAGTCAGATCTGATCAACTTGATGAAATTCTACAATTATGAAAAGTCAACAATAATCAACGTGCCCTAACTAGTCAACAGTGAATGGTTAACACAATAGTCAAACACCACTTCTTGAGCTCGGTCAAAGTCAAAGATACTCGCCTTCTTTGGTGGTTAAACAACAACAAAAATAGTCAACAAAATGGCGGGTAAACTTGGTCAAATGATGAAGTCAACCTGCAGTCAAAACAATCCTCTAATCTCACGATCAAACCTAGTCAAACAACACCTTCCTTGGTTTTTGTGTCAAACAATGTGACTTGCTAGGACAGATCCTTCCTTGGTCAAATCACATTCAAACAATCCCTCAAAGTCAAAAGTTAACACTGGTCAAAGTCTCATTAAGAACAAAAAGTCAATGCAGGTCAAATAAGCTCCAAGAGAAATTCGCACGTGTGGAATGAACAATCGCCCTAGAAGTACGAACCAATCAGATGAGGAGAAAGAATGACGTGTGCAATATGTGCCAAATGAGGTTGAGGGTCTCCTTTATTCATATGTGCTGGAGGGGGGTCAAGTTGTCTAATTTAACCCCAAGCCAACTTTGACCAAATGTGCACCTATGGGCTTGACATCAAAAACATATTTCTCCTTGTCCAAATTTAGTACTTTTAGGTTCAATTTTGGTCCTTTCAAAAAGAGGAATTTTGTCCCATAATTATCTTTGGAAAATGAGTTTCCCACAATGGGATTTGATCCTAGTTGCACATTTTAACACTCCTCTCAACTAGGGAGAATTCCACCTGCCAATATCCATCCATCGTCATGCCATCTTGATCATCATGTACTATCTCTACATCTTGTCTCGTCTTTGCCGAATATTAATATCATGGTCAATAAGAAGGATCAATAGAGATTGAGTCACAATACATTACTACTCTCTTTCCATTGAAGAAAGTCAGTCCACATAACTAGGGGTAGAACCCCAATCAGACTTGACCATGAGAAATCAAGTTGTTAAACATCATGCATGCTAGACATAGGGAGTACGATAGTTCACGATGTGTCCATCTATAGTGCCATGGTCCCTAACAACTTTTCCCAACTCATTGGTCAAATGAGAGGTACTTCCCAAGAGTCCTTGATTGCAAGGGCAGGATGTATGTTGGGGCATCTGCAATAGAAGGTGAACCACTCATCCTGCTCATATGCCATAGGAGAAGGTGAACCACTCATCCTATGCATATGTCATCAACCATAGGGAAAGGTGAACGACTCACCTTATGCCCACATATATCACCATGGGGTATCACATGGGAAGGTGAACCACTCACTTGGTACACAATGTACTTATAGGGGAAGGTGAACCACTCACCTTATGGTCACAATAGCTCCAAGAAGTACACCAGCCTGTAGGAGCTCCTAGAGCTCCATGTTCAACCAGGACCCTTGTGGGATGGTCGTTCCATGACTCAGCCTCTCTCTGAAGGAAATGAACTTAACCTTACCAAGAGGATTTGTGAGGATGTTAGCAACCTGTTGATCCGTCTTGATGTGATGGAGCTTGATTGCTCCTCGTTTTACCATATCCTGGATAAAGTGGTACCTGGTGTCGATAGACTTGGGGTTGTCATGGAATACAAGATTCTTTGAAAGGAAAATTCTACATTGTCTATTGCAGTAGATAATGGTGGTGTCCAACACATGCTCAAATAACTCATTGAAGAGATTTCTCAATCATATGGCTTTGCAACAAGCCATCCCAACTACAATGTATTCAACCTCAACAGTGCTTAGAGCCATAGATTTTTTATTACGGCCCATCCACGATATAAAATTGGACCCTAGAGGGAAGCAACACCCGAAGGTGCTCTTCCTATCTACCACATTGCCAAGCCCATTCAACATCAGTTATCCATGTAGCCTCAAACTCTGGACAATGTACCTCAAAACCATGGTTGCTAGTTGTAATATTCCTAATTAGCTATGGCTAATTGGAATATTCGATTTTGTTCGATTTTTGCCTTCTATAATTATTTGTAAATAAAAAGTGAGGAAGGGGGAACATAACTCACTTTAGAATAAAAAGTCACTTCCTAGGTAGCACAATGTTGTTACTTAATGGGGAACCAAGGGGGCCAAAGGGGGACGCAGAAATGGGGCCCACGCAGACACATGGAGGGACTGCGCAAGAGGGAAGGAACACATGGAAAGAAGGGGATCACACAGGAGAAGGTGAGCCTAGGGATTGTGAGAGGCAGAGGCTATAAAATAGAGAGGAACTCCCTCATTTGGGATCATTTTGGTTATGAACATTTGTGATAGTCATTTCGACTTAGAGCACGTTGGCTGTTTAGCTAGTCTACAACATTGTTTAGTGCATTGAGTGTCTCCGTTCGTAGATCTTATCCTTAGCCCCGGGGGACTTCGAGTGCCTGCTCGGGCAAGGTATTTCCATTGGCATTCCAGTAGTAGTTTCATTAGCATTTCAACAGCCGTTTCATCAACGTCTTTGAGGAACTGCGCAAAACCCCAAGGGCGTGATTTTTGGGGGTCGGCCATTTCAGAAAAGATTTCGGGGTTTTTCTGGGTTTTTTGGGTAGAGTCTGATTCCAGAGTTTCAGCTTTTTTTGAGGAGGGGAGCAGC
Source organism: Pinus taeda (assembly GCA_000404065.3). Classification (NCBI taxonomy): domain Eukaryota; kingdom Viridiplantae; phylum Streptophyta; class Pinopsida; order Pinales; family Pinaceae; genus Pinus; species Pinus taeda. The sequence continues at coordinate 54,113 of APFE031557453.1, forward strand.
CCCAAATCCTCATTCGATTTCCAGCAACAGCAGTAGCACGCCAGTTTTCCAGCAGCTGGGATGCAGATCAGTGTGAGGCCATTCCAGGAAAGCTTTCTGAGTTTTTCTGGGTTTCTTGAGTAGAGCTTGAATCCAGAGTTTCAGTTTTTTCCGAGGAGGGGAGCAACCCCAAATCATCATTTGTTTTCTAGCAGCCACAACAGCACATCAGCAACATCCACACAGAGAGGCCATTCTTGTCATTCTAAGAGTATTTCTTCACTTGCCTTGTGCAAGTCGAGGTGCCATCTGTCTAATCACCTCTTGTACTCATTTATTGCTTAGTATAATAAAATGGCTTAGCATTTCTCGCTGCATTTCTTGTGTATCTGCTTATATTTCCAGTTTACATTATTATATGCTGTTCCACTGTTATTTTATCACTTTTGGGTTATTATATCATTTGCACATATTTGGTTGGATTTTTTGCTGGGGTTTGAGGAATATTCTGGGTTAGGAATATTACAATAGCGTTGAAGAATGTAACTAGGTTCGGTCTTCATAAATGTATTTAAGTCACAATATATTGTATTTTTCAAAAGAAAGAAAATGAAATTTTTATTATTAAAATTGATTTATTAAAGAATGGGTTTCATGCTTGGGTCAATTATTTTTAGGTCAAAGCTTCCATTGTGGGCTTTTAGGGTTTGTGTCAAGTGTCCTTGTCCATGTCATAATGTAAAGAAACCTTCCTGGGAATTATCTATCAAGAAAGAAATTTATATTATATTAAAATTAGTCTTCTAGCACTCCTCCACCAAGTTGAGCTAAATTTGAGCAACAAAATCACTATATAAAGGCAACAACTCGACCTCATTTGTCACTCACTCACTACAAGTTCGATCTGCAACTTTTGGGGCTAGAAAAATGTGCAAATTTCAAGGAAGAAGACAAAAGGATAGTGAAGAATAATGTCTCTCTCAAGCATAAAAGGTCGAATTTTTTTTCTCTTTCCCACACTTATGAAACTGTGTAGTTGCTGGAAGGGGGTCAAAATTTTTCTACTGGGAAGTCCAATTTCTGGATTGTTTCTGGGTTGGAGCTGCTACATAAGAAGCGACTACTATATTATCTTGGAAGGCTTATTTGGTGGAGGAGGAGAGTTTGTTGGTCTAGGTTCTTGATCCATCTCAATTTGAATTACTGAAGGCAAAGTTCTTGAGTGTGTTTTCCCTATATAAGGGTTTTAGCCCTGATTGTCCGCCTACATCTCATGTCTTTGATCTTCATATTTTGCTTTTTGATAATGTCTTTGATGAAACAAAGATAAAATAAGAACATAAAAAAGCTAATAAGAACATAAGAATATCACAAGTAATATCAACATAAGAAAAACTTTCTGCCTTTTCGATTTTCTAACATGGTATCAGAGGTAAGGTGAAACAAGAAAATGGCAGACTAAAGATCTATTGAAGAAAATAATCAAGGAAAGGTCTTTAAATAGGATCATATAAGGATAAGTCTACCATCTATAGGAACAATGACAAAATCAATGAAGACAAAGAACAAACTAGAAGGAGCCTCCAACTATAGGTCCTAGAAAAAGAGAATATATCTTATTCTCGAAAAGAATAAAGTCTTAGACCTTGTTCAAAGAAGAGTCAAGAAGCTTATTGATGAATCAATTAATGCAGATAAAGTGTAGTTTAGAGAACTTGAAATCGTGGCTATGAATCTAATAGTGGATGGAGTTAAGGATAACTTAATTTCATACATATCTAACATAAATTATGCTCAATAAATGTATGAGGCTTGTCCAAGTTCTTCACAATCAAGAACATTGGACAAATAAGAAGCCTCAAGAATGAACTAAGATCTGTCAAAATGACAAATGATGATATCGTTTCATCATACTTTATAAGGATATCTAGAATCAGGGATAAACTCCAAGCAATAGATGAAGTTGTCCCAGAAAAGGAGCTAGTAATTACTACCCTTCTAGGACTACCTAAATCTTGGAGTTCCTTTACATCAGGACTCAACAATTGGAAGGATATGCCAGCATTTGAACAAATGTGGAATGCATGTAGCCAAGAAGAAATGTTAAACAACAAAAAAGAGAATGAAGAAGAAAACACCTCGAATGCTTACTATGCTCATCACAAAAAGAAGGGAACCTTCAAGAAGTTCAAAGGACCAAATAAGAAAATGAATATATCCAAGGTTGAATGTTACAATTGCCACAAGTTGGAACATTATCAAAGTCATTGTCTTGAAAATCGAAGAAATAAGAAAAGAAATAGGTATAAAGCAAATGTCACTGATGAAGCTCCATTTAAGAAGTACAAGACTAAAGAGGAACCAGAAGTCAAGGACTTATACTACTAAGTCCTCCCTTGGTCTTCTATTCTAAGTTTTGAATTGTTTATTTTATTTTATGTTTTTATCTCTAGAATTTGTAGGTCTAACATGTCTTGTTAGAACATCTTTTATTTTAATAAAGTTGTAGGTATCCCCCCAGATTAGATTAAGACGAAGCCCTCACCATTTTACCAAAGATAAGTATCGTACTCCTTGTATTATATTTTGTAACACCCTCCTCTCACATCTACCTAAGTAACTGACCAACTGGGGTAAACATGCAACGAGAGGCTACTATGGTTGGATTTGGCCTCCTATGTGACCTTGAGGAATGGAATCGACGGAAACACAACACACAAACCTTCCATGTTAGCTACAAGACCCCTGAGAACCATGCCAACACTTCATGTAGCTTGCCCCTGGGTCCCACTGAAAATTTTCATCACCTGCCCTCCTAGCTCTCTCATGTTATGGGCATGCCAACATATAGGGACCTCTGGACTCTCTCACAGGCTTGCATGCCAGCGTCCAGGGACCAATTTGTTCAGTTTTGTTCCAGCATACCCGAGATTTGAGCCTCTTTTTCCAGCCCAGGGCCTAGGTCACTACCGAAAATGGAATGATATCTTAAGAGCAGTAAAATAACAGGGAAACAATGAAGTGGAAGCAATTAGTTAAACAAACCCTTAACCAGACCCATGCTAGCCATGACAGGCATTTTGTCAAACATATCGCAAACATGTAATCTACAAGTGTAAACAACAAAATTAAGCATAGGGATCTCATACGTATTTGAGAATCGCTAAGAACCATTGTTCCCTCATGTATTTTGCTGCATTATCATCTATTAGGTCATAGATACATTGTCCATTCATTTACAAGTAAAAACATACTGAGAGCCATACATAGTTAAAGTCATAAAACATACATATAACTAGTATAAAAACAACATAAATACCATAAATATATGAACCATAAAATCCACATATAAACCAGTACATTTACACATGAAAACCAAGGGAATGAATTTCTCATTAGTGAATGCAAATCCAACCAGAGATGGGACTACCACGTTCCACCGGACCACAGATTGGCTGAGCCAAGTCTCTCTTCAGCCAATCACCCCTGTGCCATATTCCAAGCATGAATGTGGGATTCATAACCAATCGAAAAGAACCAAACAATCATGGATGCTACTAGAGTTCTCCACCTACATTGTGAGGAATTTGAGTGCCTCCTAGTCTCTCAGGCTTTACCGTAATCCACAATCTGATCTAGGGATCACTAGGCACTACACTGAGACCCACTCTCCAGGCTTTACCGTACATCCCATCTCGGGACTAATAGTCCCAATGGAGAGTAATACACCTCTTGGATTTACGGTATATATTGCCATTCACCGACAAGGATTCCTAGGCCCACCGAGGCACACAATCCTGGATTTACCGCAACCTACAATCTTGTTGGAAAATACTGAGGGGGGGGGGGTGAATCAGTATTCCTTAGCAATTAGAACTTTTAAATATTTTCAGAGCATTAGTTAATCTTCAATTATTATTAATGTTTATTCAGTAATAACAGTAAATAAAAGAACACAGGAGGCACAAAAATTTTAGGTGGAAAACCACCTCTGGGTCAAAAACCACCGAATGCTTTTCTAATAAATTCTTTAATCTTCAACCACAACTGAAATGAAAGCAACAACTTCCTAGAATTCTAGAAAAACATTCTTCTCTAGCTCCCACTGGAAGGACTCCCCAACACCCTAGTTTCTTCAGTAATCAACTGAATGGATGCCCCAACACCCTAGACCAACCTACCACCCTGAAGTGTTCACAGGGTCCAACCTATAGGCGACTTCATGCACCTACCTAGCACCTCCCTGCCACCCTATAATGACTGAAATGAGACAAGAGTGTGGATTCCTGTACCAGGGACAATTATCCACGATACAATATGATTTACATTGATTTTGACCAAACACCCAATCACACTATGACCTGCAAACCAACCATGACATCATCCCAACAGAGACTCCTATACCTCCCAAAAATGCCTTTTCAACTCTACGCAGATTGATTGTTTTATAATAATGACTCTTCCAATGATGACACTTTTACAAATGACTCTTTTACAACTTTACAATGATGACTCTTGGCCTTGACACTTCTTCACAATATACAGATGGCTGTCATCTCTTTAGAGGATGTCCCACTGCAATGCTTCCTTTGATTTGATACTTCATCTCTTGAATGCTTGCTTGATGTTGTCCTTGAATCTTCTTCTACCTGTATGAAAATCTGCCCAGTGAAACCCAATCTAAAAAGGAAAAACAAAATACCCTTCAACTTACCTATGCCTGCAAAACACATGTAAGTGCATAATAATGAATAAATAGAAATTAAAATTACAATGCGTACCTGAAATGTTCTTGTCACTTTTGTTGTTGGCTTGCTGCAGTAGTATAAAAAGACTCCCACTCTTGATATAGGTTTGGACTCTATGCAAGGCTATATCTAGAACTGAACTAAAGATATATACAATAGAAATTGATGACAAACCCTAGACTTGAGATCAACCAAGTTTTAAGTACAACAATAGAGACCATTCTATCAACTATGACAAGACAAGTAACATGAACTTACAACATCATATAGATGTAGCATACTTGGTTTAGCATCAAATGTGTAGTATCAAGAATAGGACATCCAAAATGTGGTATCAAAACTAACTGTGACATATAGAAACATAGAGATATAACCGAAACCCTGTATATACTTACGTTGTCCAGCAAAACCACATGTCAGAGCTGATACTCAAAATTCAAATGTAAACACTTAATCATACATACCTTGTTGTAGGAGACTTACCCTTGAGTGTTGATGTGTGGTCCTTACGGTAGTGATCCTTTAATGCATGCTTTTTCTTGCCTTCTAGGAGCTCGATATTGAATATGTTGTATCTATGTCATTTCGGATCTCCAGGGTTTGAAATTTCATCCTATGGTAGCCCTCTAAGTCCTCTTTGAAACTCCACAAGTTTGATCAAGATTGGATTCTTCAAGAAAGAGTTATGCCCAATCTCCATGATGACCTAATTATACCACGGTTTAGTAGAGCGAACTTGTACGAAGTGCCACATGTCACTATTGCGACCTTCGGCCCTGAAAATATTACTCAACAAACTACACTCCGTCCTTTTCTGTGAATATTTACAAAATTTGAATCCAATGCTCAGAGAGAGTTACGACGATTTTCCCAACGTCATCTGTTTGACATGGAATTCGGGAGCTTGCAAAAACCCTAACTTCCTTGGATCATATCTCTGAAAATATAGCGAACCAAGATCTAAAATTCGGTCACGAGGTTCATCAAGATTTCAGCTCAAATGAGTTTTAATTTCAGCTTCTGAAGCTTCGCAGAAAAAAGTTATAGCGAAAACGCCACAATGACCTATTTGATCACACAAAATCCCTACAAGAGGAGGATATGAGAGTCATTATTTATATGAATGCCATGAGTTGAGAGGGTCTTCAACAAGTGAACGCTGGAGGGATTTTAGGAGAAAAAAAATATTATTAATTATTGACTATTCAATGACCACAACTAATTATGAGTGCCATGCCACAACCCCATAGGGTTTTAGCCCACTAACTGGGGTTACTAACTTCAAACGCAAATAACTCTCAAACATGAAGAATTGGGAGGCGTACCATATACCAATGGAAACATCTCGACGAGTAGAATCCATAGAGAAGATCTTTGATGCAAAATAATATGAGTTGCCAAGTCAAAATTCCTTTGCAAGATCGAGGTAGCCCCTGGTGCTGCTTGGGTTGACATCAATGAGAACCACTAATCAACAATATCCCTCTTTGGCATTGATGGCAACACAAGTACTCCCTCTGCAATCATGACACCTCTTCCTATTTCCTTATCTCCCTCTTTGTCATCAATGGCAAAGGGTAACTCCCCCTGACGAACAACCATCTTGTGAACTGGTACACACGTCGACTCCTCCTTTCTACTCGAGTAAATAAGAGAAAGAGTCTAATGAAAATTTGGGAGAATCCCAAGCTTTTGGCGAAGATACTCAAATGCTTCACGAGGTAATGGTTAGGTAAAGATATAAGCAATTTGTTCCTTTGTGCCAACATATTCAAGCTTGATATTCCTTTCATCGACCTGCTCTCTAACGAAATGATATTTAATGGGAATGTGCTTCGTTTTGGAATGTATCACAGGATTCTTGGAGATATTGATGGCGTTGGTGTTATCGCAAAAGATGGGAATAGGCTCATCAAACTTGACTTGAAGATCTTGAAAAGTTTGCTTCATCCAGAGAACTTGTGTACAACAAGCTGTTGTCGTGATATATTCTGCTTTTGCTGTGGATAACGAGACTGAAGACTGCTTTTTACTTAACCATGAAAAAAGACAACCACCTAGATTGAATGCTGCTCCACTGGTAATCTTACGATCATCAACACTTCTTGCCCAATCTGGATCTATATAAGCTTGGATAACTAGATCATTTCCTTGGGGATACCATAGACCATATTCCGTTGTGCCCTTAAGATATCAAAGAATTCTTTTGACGGAAATAATATGAGATTCTTTTGGCGCTGCTTGGAATCTTGCTACTTATCCAATTGCCTGCATCACATCAGGCCGGGAGGCTGTCACATATAGGAGACTACCAATCATGGATCTATACAACGTTTGGTCCACATCCTTTGGCAAATCTTCTAATCTTAACTTGCAACTTGTTATCATGGGGGTAAGGATTGACTTGCAATATTCCATCTGGATTTTTTTGAGCATTTCCTTGATGTACTTGGTTTGATATATGAGTAGTCCCTTATCCTGCTGAGAAATCTGAAGCCCCAAAAAGTATGTCAGCTCGCCAAGCATAGACATTTCAAACTCACTTTGCATTTTTGTGGCAAAGTCTTTACTTAATTTGTCATCTTTGCTTCCAAATATTATATCATCCACATATACCTCGATAATCGTTAGGTTATCTTGATCCACTTTCACATAGAGATTGTTGTCAATGCTTCCTTTCTTGAATACTTGTTGATGTAGATACCTATCAAGATGATCATACCAAGCCCTAGGAGCTTGCTTGAGACCATATAGTGCCTTCTTAAATATGAAAACATAGTTTTCTTTGTTAGTGAGCAGGAAACCTTTGGGTTGTTCAATGTAAACTTCTTCTTCCAATTCACCATTTAGAAAGGCCGACTTAACATCCATTTGGTAGACCTTGTTTTTTCTTGAGCATGCATAAGCGAGAAACATCCTGATAGCTTCCATTCTGGCAAGGAGAGAAAATGTTTCTTCAAAATGGATTCCTTCAACTTGTGCATATCCTTTGCAAGCTAATATTGCTTTATTCCTGGTAACCTGTCCATCCTCATTCAATTTGTTTCTGAAGGCCCATTTAGTTCCAATAACATTTGTATCCTTTGGTCGTGGAACCAATTCCAAGTGTTGTTATTCTCAATTTGATGTAGTTCTTCATTCAAAGCTACTACTCAATGTTCATTTTGACTAGCTTCCTCAAAATTGCTAGGGTCAAAAGTCACTCAAGTCAAGATGGGCTTATTGTGATGAATGAAGCTTGACTTCTTCCAGTTCGAATTCCTTCATTTATGTTTCCGATGATTTGATTTGACGGATGATGCTTTTGATACCATTCTTTTGAACCTTTTGGAGAAACTTCTTGTACATCCTGCTGATCATTTCTTATTTCTTCTTGGTTGATTGATGTTTCCTTATTTGATTGGTCTTGTTCTGGAGCTTCTTCTTCATCATTCACAGATTTTACCTCAAGCCCCTCAGATTTGCTTGAAGAGACGATTTCATTGTTATCCTTTAGAACACAGTCTTTGTCAACAGTAACATTTACACTTTCAACTATTAGTTTTTGCCTTAGATTGTAGCATCTATAAGCCTTTCTTTTGTGCAAATAACTAATGAAAATACCTTCGTCAACACGGGAATCAAACTTGCCCAGTTTTGGTCTTCTCTTTTGATGTAGCATTTGCTTCCAAATATTTTGAAGTATTTGACATTAGTTGGTCTTCCTTTCCATATTTCATATGGATTCATGTTACAATTGCTCCTCAGTAGGCCTTTGTTTATAATGAATACGACATTACCAATTGCTTGAACCCATAATTTATCGTCTAAGTTTGAGTCTTTTAACATTGTTCTAGCCATTGTATGTACGGTTCTATTTTTTCTTTCAGCTACTCCATTTTGTTGTGGTGTTCTGGCTGTTGTTAATTTCCTTTTTATTCCATGTTCGTCACAGTATTGCTGAAATGCTTTGGGCGTGAATTCTTCGCCATTATCTGATCTTAGACAATTGATCTTCAAATCGGTTTCATTTTCGACCAATTCCTTGTATATTTTGAAACATTCGAATGCCTTCAGACTTTTTCTTCAGAAAACTGACAGCTGTCATTCTGGTGTAATCATCTATCATTAACATAAAGTATAATTCACGGTCTAAACCTTTTTTTCTCATAGGACCACATAGATCAGTATGTATTAATTCCAATGGACGTGATGCAAAATGTTCCTTTGTCTTGAACTAGACTTTTGCTTGTTTGCCGTGCCAACAAGATTCACATATCATATTGGTAGGTGTTGAGAATTTCGACATTTCTCTAACTGCTTCCTTTTTGCTAATCTTGACCAAATTGCCGAAATTTATAGCTCTCATCTTATTTTTCCAAGAAACACCCTTTAGGTGTCTCATCCAATATATATATGTCGTTTGGAGCTTTGCTTGCTGTAGCCACAATTTTACCAAAATTGCCTTTCCCGATTTCACATTTCTTCGAGTTGAATAACACCGTGTGTCCTTGATCGCACATCTATCCAACACTAAGCAGATTGTGATTCATATTTTCAACCAACAACACATCCTTTTCTAATGCATCCTTGCTTCCAAGAGTGACTGTACCTGCTCCTATGACGTTTGAAGACTCATCATTTCCAAAAGACATTGTTCCATCCTTCTTTTCTTTGAAGGATATGAACTTATTTCCATCTCCTATCATATGCATTGAGAAACCACTGTCAACATACCATACGTTTCTTTTGCTTTGAGCCTTGAGAGCGAGAGCACACATTTCAATATTCCTTTTCTATACTTGTTCATTCTGATTTTGCGAGAATTCCTTTGAAGAACTTCCAAGTCTACAATCTTTGGTCAAGTGTCCAAAATTGTTACATTTGTAACTGGTTCGACATCATCTCTCAAATGATCAAATCTATTGATATTCTGTTGAGTTATGGAATATCCATTTTTGAGAGATCTCCTGGAATTATATTCATTCCAAATATACATGCGACATTCTGAAGCTCTATGTCCAAACCTTCCACATGAATGACAATGAACATAAAATATAGGTTGATATCAGGGATGAAATCTTCTTCGAGGAATTGTCTTCCAAGGTTCTTCCTGCGAGTCTTGATCTCTCAATCTAGTTGGGAGATCTACATGCTTGGTAGATTTTGCATGTCCATATTTTTTAGTTGTCATAGAAGGACTTGACTCCTTTTCGATTTTTTCTTTGTAACCAAGACGAATCTTATCGCTGCATGATTTCTAGTTGTTGATGAGTTCGTCCAAAGTATTTGAGTTGTTGGCGTATTTTAGAAGAGTTTTTCCAATTTTTACTTCGTTTTGTAAAGAAACGATTTCAACTTCTAATGCTTCTCTTTCCTTGTTGCTTTCCTTTAATTCTTTCTTGAGTGATTCTTCAATTCGTTTTTATTCTTTAACCTTGATTTTAAGATTTAGGACCTATTACCTTTCCGTCTTTAATTCGTCTTCAGGAGTGTTGACGTGCTTCTTCTCGGCCTTAAGCTCTTCGAAAACCCCGATCACTTCATTTTGAAATTCAACCTCAGTCATTGCTTCTTTTTCATCAGGTGCCTCTTGCTTATTGTGCTTGGCCATAAACAATATTCTTCTTCATTATCACTATCTTCTTCGGATGAGGAGCTATCTTCTTTAGAGAAGAAACTTTTCTTAAACCATTTCTTATTGCCCTGCTTGTTGAACTTCCTGGGACTTTTATTTCCTTTCGTAACAACCTCATTTTTGTGAGAATGTTTGGATGAAAAATGCCCAAACTCACCACAATAAAAACATATTAATGGAATTTCACCTTTAAATTTTCCCATACCTGTTCTCATTTTCCGCGAGAAATAGGAAAACTATTTATCTGAGAATTCTTCTTCATCCTCTTCCTTTTCCTCATCCTTACAATTGCAAGTTTTTTCTTTCGGAGTTAGATTGTCCTCATTATTCTTCTTGGATGCATAAAATGTTGTTTCTAAGTGAGATGTGCCATCCTCTTCTTCAATCCTCATTTCATATGTAGTAAGAATTCCATTTAATTCATCTATGCTGAGATTGGTTAGATTCGATCTATCTTCCAAGACATAGACCTTAGGGTTAAATCTTGCTGGCAAGGTTCTAAGAATCTTTCAGACAACAATTTTCGTTTCAACAGGTTCTCCCAAACCTTCCAATGTATTTGTTGTTTCATCAACATGCTGAAAGTATGCAACAATATCTTCATCTTCCCTCATTTTGAGTTGCTCAAATTTTTCCCTGAAAATTTAAAGTTTTTCTTCTTTCACTTTTGAGTCACCTACATATATATTTTCAAGCTTGACCCATACCTCTTTAGCAATTTTGCAACTCAATACCTTAAGATAAATAGATTCGATAAGCCCATTGATAATAAGATCTTTAGCCTTTTCATCATATACCATAATTTTCTTACCTTGTTCATCCTGGGTCGGTGTGAATCCTTTGTCAATGATTTCCCATACTTCGTATCCTTGCACCAGCAAATGAGCCTGCATTCTTCCACTCCAAAGTGCATAGTTATTTCCATTGAACAAAGGAACTCTATTCTTAGTATACTCCATGATCTCCTTCTAGTTGTTAGGCTATTATTGAAGGAACCAAGCTTTGATACCAGTGGTTGGAAAATACTGAGAAGGGGGACGGGGGGGGGGGGGTGAATACCAAATACTAAGATGGGCTACTACAACACTCAATTTCCTCTTAGAAAGAAGGAAAAGGAGAAGAAGCAGGCTAAGCAAGCTGCATCCGCAAAGATCGACATGCTGTCCTCCAGACTAGAGGAAGAGTTTGCCATGATTGTCGAGATGCCTCCAGGGGTGAGGTGGGGCGATCTAGAATTGTAGCTTTATAGATCTATAGGATGGGTAGGATCCTTGAGGAGTCCACCTCTTGGATCAAGACCTTGCTACGAGATCCCATAGTCAACAGTAGTAGGATGGACCAGTGGCACTTGGTGCAGTCAGGTGCCAAAGTGACAGATGCAATAGCTAGTAGCAGTCTGCGACTGCGTAGCACATAATAGAGTTGGCAACAATGCAGTTAGCACAAAGTATAGTCAGTACCACTGCAGAGGCTAGCAGTAACCAAAACTCAGACGATGGATGCATCATACTAACCATAGTTGGTTCAGTATTTTGGATGATTTTCTGTTGTTGTTGCAACAACAACAGTTGGAGAGGGTTGCAGTGTAGATGCATTGTTGGTAGTAGGCTAAAAAAAAACACAGGTGCAACTCATATCATATTTGTGCAGTGGTTGGTGGTTAGTAGAGCCAGACATCAATAATGCAACATGAGATAGTGCAGAAATAGAGTGATGCTTCAGTGGATTGCAACACTAGAGCACATTTCTCACTAAGAGGGAGTGTTGATTTCTCTAGCATCGAATGTGATCTTGCCTCGAGATTTTGCAAAGAGGCTAAGACACATGCATCCTCTAATACCCATAAATAGTTTGGGAAAATTCCACCTAGAGATGGTTTAATTAAAATAATTAACTTTTTAAAATGGTTCCCTAATTCTAAACTTAGGAAATCTGGTTAATTAAAGGGTATTAGTTAAATAAAGTGTGAATCTTCTTGAATAAGACAAGGATCAAGTCCTAGTTAATCTTGGCCCTTGATTATGTTTTAATCTTGGTCGTTGGAGCTCCAACAAGATATTATAAGAAGTTCGATGGGCACTTGGAGAACACATCGAATGATAGGTCAAAGATCGAATTTATCAAGAGTAGTATTTTTGAGTTGCTGGAGTGAGATCGAGTGATATTCGTGTAGTGAGGGATAGGGATAGTAGTCCGAAGGAGAGTTTTCCAGATCCAGAGAGTGAAAAGCAGAGAGGGCATAAAATTTTTTAGTGAGGCGGCATAGTGCCATGCAGAGGCAGTGTAGAGCTTCAAAGGAAGTTCGAAATCTAGTTGGGAGAGTCAAGATCCAGTGCCAGAAGCTGGGGTGTGAGATCGAAGGGTCGGAAGGTCTAATTTCCAGACAACATGAGATCAACAAATAAGGTGACACATATCTGCATAGGATTGATGAAGAAGTTGTGTAGAGGCAGCGTGGGGCTAGCCTACCAACCCATGATCGGTGTTAGATCTCCCGAATCAATGTGAGATTTTTCTCACTAGATCTTTGTGTAAAGACCCGATTATGCTATATACAATATTTTTTTTTTTTTACACAACAATTACAACCAGTAAAGAAACACATTGAGATTTCAAATTCATTCAACACACACATTGTTGATACTCATTCAGGAACATAACACAACATTACATACTTTTAATATAAGATAAAGTAGTAACGAAATACACATGTACCATACACCGGAAGTCGAGACTCCGCTTGCTCTGTTGTTGCTGGTATTCCCTTGTTGCTGGTCACTTCTGCGAGTGTATGATGACGCACTTGATCCGAAAACGAGACCCACCGGTTAACCTTCTAGCATACTCCTTGGGTACTCTTCTTCACCGCGGACCCCCGAGCTGCAATGGGGTTGTACAATGGAGGAAGAATCTAGCTGGCAGAGGAGAGCAACCTTAGCTCAAGAGTCCCCTCTCTAAAAGAAATCCTCTACCTCACCAAAAACTTC
>APFE031557453.1:78082-89262 GCA_000404065.3 Pinus taeda
GGGGAAAATATCGTGCAACGTCATAGACCACTAACGTCTCTTATGTTGCGTGCTATAGTGAGACTAATGGTGCCGGGGATCAAGGAATCTGCCTTGATGCGCGCCCCCCAGTAGGTTCCTCATGAGTGACTCAACTTTGGGACCTGCCCTCATGGCATCGTGATCTTTAAGGCGAAGGTGTTTCAACCCTTCTAGCCCAAGTCACGGCGGGAGTGCTAGTGGGTGAGATCAGGGACTCTGTCCCACCCCTCCCACGTAGTTCCATCCACCTGTACAACCCCATCACCCATATGTGAGCCATTCGGTCAAGCAACAAATCTGTACCTGCCACCATTAACATATCATCAACATATAGTTAAACATATATGGCAGATTTCAAGGTCGATTTAGACTTTAAAAGATAAAACAATATGAATTTTCATCAAACCAGGTGTCATCGACATGTCATATGCGAGCGCCTCTGATTGTTTCCTGCCATACTCAAAAGTCATTAGCAACAAGGTTTCTCATTGTTAGTCCTTATCATAATAGCATCATTAACGATTCCTGGTCATTCACATCATTGTCCATTATAAGCCTGAACTAACGGAAGTAGGTAATAGAGGGTACACATCCCTCATGGCTATCATCATTTATCATAAATGGAAACATACATATTCATTAAGCCATCAACATCGTAACATCATAGAAATATACCTATCTATCAAATTTATCATCATTATACTTTTAGTAGAGTGCATACATATTCTTTACTACCCGCATCATAAATTCAGATACTAAACTTAACTATTTAAATGATGCGATCATCAGAATACTGTTAGATAAGATATATAACCATTCATGCTATCATAATATCAATGGAAAGCAAAACATCATAACCATGAATATCTCAATTGTTGATAATAGTGTCATGAGTCTAGATCCTCAACCTGAGGTCCTCAAAGAATAAAGTATAAGCCCTAAGGCTATATCAAGGTTAATTTAATATCAGAGTTTGTCAATTAGAGCGGGGCACTACACTTTGCCAACATTTCTCTGTATTGGATGACCAATTTGGGCATCCAACGATTTGTACTTAGATTTACTATTGCGCAATAATTAAAATCCTCAACTGCTGCACCGATTTCCCCACATTGGGTTTTTCCAGAGACATTGTCCAAAAAAACCGTGTTGATGCGTGCGTTTATTTCTCTTGAGTGCAATATTTAATATACACAATATTTTATTTTGTGTAGGCTGCAGTGTATGTATTTCAATATTTACTGTAGAAAACTGCAACTAACTTGTTCAAGTAATTTAACAAGTAGGTGAAATATTATCAATTTGCTATAGTAGGAATCAGGTAACCGATTTTTCACACAGTCCACCTGGGTGCTTACACTCTGCCTTCACATGCTGACAATCAAAACACATAGCCACAAAATTTACTACATCCCTCTTCAAGTTCAACCAATAATAAAATATCTTCATTGTTTTCAGTGTCTTCTGATAACCTAGGTGACCCGAATATGGTTTTGCATGAAAATCCCTCAAGATCACCTTCTTGAGCTCACTACTCTCTGACACATATATCCTGTTTTTGAATCTAACCAATCCGTCTACTGTAAGACAATAGTCCACATCCCATGCACCTGCACTTGTACATGTACTTGTACCTATACCCATACTACCACCTGTACCTTCACCTATACTATCACATGTACCTATACATGTACTACCACCTGTACTTGTACCAGTACTCTGCTGAAACTTGTGCACAATCTCCATATACCTGACATCATGCTGACCTGCCTACAAGATCCTATCCTGTAAAGTTGTCCCATAGGAGCTCATAGCTGCCAGGTGATTTATCTCTCCCCGCCTGATGAGAGCATTTGATACCTTGTTATATTTACCTTTGATGTGCTTGATTTTGAAATCAAACTCACTAATCATGGCCAACGATCTAGCCTGCCAGGCGTTCAAATTCGGTTGGTCAAACAAATACCTCAACCCAATATGATCACTCATGAGTACAAACCTCCTGCTAAGAAGATAATGCCTCCACATCTTCAATGCATGTATAGTCACTCCTAACTCAAGATCACGTGTTAGGTAGTTCTACTCGTGCTCGTTTAGTTTCTGTGGCTCATAGCACACCACCTGTCCATCTTGAATAAGGACTCCACCAAGTCCTCTCTTGCAAGAATCTGTGCATACTATAAACTCTTTGTCCAGATCTGCAATCTGTAGCACTGGTGCATGTGTCAACAACTGCTTAAGATGTTCAAAACTAGCCTCACACTCCTCTGTCCATTCAAACTTCTTGCCTTTCCTTTGCAATGATGTGATAGGATAAGAAATCTACGAGAATTTTTTGATGAACCTCCTATAATAGTCTACCAACCCCATGAAAGATCTCACCTCATCCACGCTCTTAGGAGCTACCCACTCCATGATGGCCCTTATCTTCTCTGGATCTACTACAATGCCCTCCTTGGAGACAACATGTCCTAAATAGTGTACCCCAGTCTGAAAGAAACTACACTTGCTGAGATTAGCATACAACTGATGCTCCCTCAATAACCTCAACACTGCCGCTAAATGCTCGGCATTCTCTTCCTCATTTTTAAAATATACCAATATATCATCAATGAACACAATAACAAACTTATTCAAATACAAACAAAACACACTATTCATCAAGCACATAAACATAACTTGGGCATTAGTTAAGCCAAATGGAACTACAACAAACTCATAATGCCCATACATGGTCTGGAAAGATGTCTTGTAAATATCCTCATCCTTGATGCGTACTTGATGGTATCTGGATCTCATATCAATCTTCAAGAACATTGTTGCTCCCTTTAGCTGATCGAACAAGTCATCTATCCTTGCTAAAGGGTACTAGTTCTTGATGGTCACTTTGTTCAACTTGCTATAGTCAATGCATAATATGAGAGTTCCATCTTTCTTCTTCACAAACAATACCAATGCGCACCAAGGTGATACACTTGGCCTAATGTATTCCTTGTCCAACATTTCCTTCAATTGCAACTTTAACTCCACCAACTCAGGCGTGCTCATCCTGTAAGGTGCTTTTGATGTTGGAGTTGCCCTTAGAACTAACTCAATAGAAAATTCTACTTTCCTTTGAGGTGGTAATTGTGTAATGTCCTAAGGAAATACATCTTGAAACTGTTGCAGAATTGGGTACCTGATCAACGCATCTACATCCTCAACCTCCTTACCCTTATCACTAAAAAATTGCACTGCAAATAACATACACCTTTTCTTGCGACTACACTTTTCCTGCATAGATGTCACTACCTTAACTGATGTGGCTTTCTTCTTACCCTACAAGACTCTTGGTTCCAAATTGTCATCAACACACTCAATGGATTTCTCGTACCAATCTACCTTGGTTCTATGAAGATACAACCAATCCATGCGCAACAACATACTGTATAATTCCAACTGTAATATATTCAAATGTGTTGCTGTAGGCATACCATTCAAATAATACGCACAAGTTCTTACCTAATGATGAACTCGCTTCTTTGTACGTATAGTCAACTGCATTAACCAAGATTCTGCATGCAATTCCTTACTCAAACCACACTTATCCACCAAGTCAAGACTAACATAGATACAATTAGATCCAGGGACAATCAAAATAGAAATAACTTGATCAAGAAGCTTACAATCCTTCTCAATGATAGATGCCTGGTGCTCTGCCTGTCTGTTGTCCATGGTTGCATAAATAAGACGAATACTCTACCTCACATCCCCAACAGTATGTGCCTCCTATGCACTTTATATCTTATGCCTACACCACCCTGATTATGCGGACAATATCTCCTAAGGTATTCCTCACCATATGTCCAACACTCCAACTGACCAGTGTCGTCACCTCTATGCTGGGGCTGTAACCCATGTCCCTTTCTAGCTTCATTAAACTTATTTTGTGGCGCGATATTTTCTTTCCCATCTACATTCTAAGGCCTTGCTATCTTAGGTTGCCATTTACCTTTACCTTTATCTTTCCCTTTCCATCATTGCTGAGATTCATTGTTACGCTTTGAATGTTCATAACAATGCTTCAATTTCCTAATGACTTCCTCAAGTGACCGAGGCTCATCATACTCAATCCGATCTCTAAATGTTAATGGAAAACCACTAACAAATCATTGAAATTTAGCCTTCTCATCTGTAAGATATGGTACATACCTCAATAGCTCCAAAAACTTGGTCGTGTACTCTTCATCTATCATTGACCCCATCTTTAGCTCATAGAATTCTTTGGCCTTGTTGTCATAGTACCTTTTTGACAAGTACTTCTTCCTGAAAAGCCTCTTTAACTGCCACCAATTCAAGTCATTTGTCCTGATGTCTCTGACCTGCTTCACATCTTGCCACCAGATGTCTGCTTTACCTTTCAAGTTGAAGATAGAAATTCTGGCCTTCATGTCATATGTGTACTCATCCAACTCAAAGAATTTGTTCATCCCAAGTATCCAAGCCTCTACATCTTCCGACTTCTTCACATCTCCATCAAAAGTAGATGGCTTTTCTTTCTTAAATTCATTTGGCAAGTATCCCCTATCACTCCTCCTGTAAGGGATGACAACGAATACGATCATGATGTTTATCAGAACCAGAACTAGAATAGTACCTGTGCTCATCACCCCTCCTATCCTGAGTGTCCAACAACCTGCCATCTCTCACTGTGTCAGCTCTATCTGACCTGTGTCTACCAGGAGACCTACTTCCATATGCCCCATTAATTCTGTCCTCTTGTCCATGGCTGATACGAAGTGGCCCTTGTTGCTGCAATTCAGACAAACTCTGAAGAAGCATTGCATTAACCTCTGCTTGTTTCTCTTGTGCCTATATAATCTTGTCATTATTTGCCTTAAAACTCCTTATTTCTTCCTTCAATCTTCTCAACGTATCTGCCAAATCAAAAGAGTTCCCACCACTCTGCTCATCTAATTCATGAGGAGATTCCTTGTAGTCTACAATCTTGCTATTCATTTTGATCTTCTTTCCTGCAAGGCATAATATGTCAGATAAACCAAATCATAACAAACCAATGTACCTTAGTATAATTTGGGGAGGTTACCTCATTTGCAAGATCATCCAAATCAACATGATACATGTATAATATAATCATAATAACATATAGACATATACAAATAAACGCATCAACACATAAACATCATTCTAGTTACAGTCCAGTCATCAATGCATGACCATATCTACTACACATACCATGACCTCATGCATGACAATAAAAACCATTACGCCACTATACACATGGCCACATGAAAACATCAATGTGCATAAGAAGTGCGTAAGCAACCACACATACATATGGACACATGCAATCAAGCATAAGCGAGCAATACTTGTAACCAAACCTACAAGAATGATACATGTAACCAAGCATACAATAATGTAACCAAACATATGGGAATGTAACCACAAATGAAAAATGATACATGTAAGTGACATAAAATAATAACAATGTAAACTTTGAAACGGGAACTATAAACTCAAAACGGGAACTCTGGTCAAAAAACCCCAAAAAAACATCAAAAACAGTGCTCAAAACGAAAAGTGTGTATACTGGAACAATGTTTTTATTTTTTAGGCGTCAATTTTGAACATGTTTTAAAATTGGCAGTGACTACAAAATTTACTATGAAATTTTCGTGCAAAATATAGCTTCAAAATGAAAGTGATGACACTGGAACAATGATTTTTTTTTTAGGGTCAATTTTCAAAATTTAAAACAAATGCTAATAAAACCAAATTTTTCTGTGTCAAACAAAGTTGTTTATGCGAGAAAAAACACACTAATGTTTTTGGTAGAATATCATTTTTCTTTCCTAAGTATAAATTTAACATGTTTTCAACCATAACATGCTAGATACAAAAAAAATTGAAAATTTTTCAACTATAAAATTAAAAAGCCATGACATTATGAACAAATTACATCACTAAATGCATTCAAAAGTCATTATTTGTATATTGAATAAAACATATTTTATATCTCTAATTTAATATTGCATTGTAGATATTTTAAACAATAAAATTTATCATAATTAAGACATATAATCCAACAACATAAAAATGCCTCATAACTTCTCATTTAACACCATATGGAAAACATTAATTTTATTTGAAGATACGATGCATACATCAGTTATATAATCTGTCTTAAACAATTATTCAAAATCACTCATATTTTCTTTCACACCATTAGAATTCACATCTTCAGATGAGTGACTGGATGCTGACGAAGATGTTCCATATTCTTCTCTTTCATCAACTAGTGCCCCATCTGAGTCCACATGCATGCCCAACATTTTAGGTTTCAAAATTCTTCTAGATCTACGACTGGTTTCAGGTGACTCCCATGTCAACACTGTTCCTTCTAGTAACAACCTTTTTAGAATCTCTATCGTCTTGAAGTGAAGAGTTCCTCCCTTTGTTAAATTGAAGTCATAAACAAGTATGTCTACATCCTCCAATTTTAATATGTCTATGCGGCGGCGATTTACATTTGTACCCTTTCTTTTTCTTTTTCCGCCATTTTTTTTGTCAACTACCATCTCTGGCTTATACACACCATTGAATGGGTGTGTATTTGTGGCATACCAATGTACTTCAACACTTGTAACATCCTCATTTTCTGTAAAGACCTTTATAACTTTAGCAACCCAAAATGGATAGCCATTGGGATCTCCATCTGCTAGCATTGCAATCATGCAACCCTCCTTAATATCCTGTACTGAATCCCTATAAAGGTCTTCCATGGCTTCACGTTGTGCACGAGATCTTCTAGAACTAATATACATCTCTCTTTCCACTGCCTGTGAAGAATTAATAATACCTTGAGATTGTTGTTGTTCAACAATGTTTACTTTCTCATGTTCATTCGACACATTTTGTGGTCAAATAAATGGATTTTTCAAAGGTATATCTTCATTTATTGTTGTTGAAATGATATCACTTTGATTATTGAAAAACGACTCCCACCAAACTGAATCAGCAATGTCAAAGTACTCATATGTATATCTAATACATTTTTTAATTTCTTCCAGGCAATTGGAATAATTTATAGCCCTGTTCTATCTACTTGCATTCTGAACTTCACCAACTGATTGTAATAACAATATTTTTGATGCAAATATTGGATGATCTGGAATGAACTTCAAAAATTGCAATCCTGATGACGGTGCCCATTCTGTAGTAGTTGAATACTTCTTGCCCCATATTAGTGTTTTCCCATCAATTTTTTTGATACGAAATTGATGTTGGAAGCTAATGTCATTAAGTTGTTCAATGCATTTCCCCTCACCATATGATCCCAGAATAAACCTTCGCATGCCAACAATTTCTTCCAACACATCAAAAGTAGGCTCTGGCATGTATGATTTCTTAATACATTCAATTAGTGATGGCAAGCTCCCAACTTCCTTCCTCCTCAATGTGACTGAAAAACGACTGAACATCTAATCAATATGGTCATGGGTGTGCCCAACAATAAGGAAACCAACCTTTACCTTTTGAAAAATTCTCAATTCAACAAGCATGTTTAGATATCCAAAAACAACCTGATTTTTGTTTTCACGGCAAGTGTTGTCCAATTGTAGATATAAAACTTCAGGAAGATTACCAAACCAATGAGAAAGCACATAATGAATTATGGTTATGGTCAGATTTGCATCATTATGAATATTTGGGGCTGTGAAGTACACCTTTGGCAACATTTTCCCATTGAAGACCATACAACTGACCAAGTGATACTGAATAAAATTTTCCTCCTGTAAATTTTTGGGTGTGCAAAAAAAATGTGGTAAAAGTAAGTGTTTTCTTCTAGTCCATACCATCAATTATCAAACCCAAATATTTATTCAGATTATCATAACACTTCTTTCGATGCGTGTACAATTTTTTCCATTCATTGGTTTGTTGTTCGCGATGCTCCTAAAGTTCTTTGACAATTGAATCTACACAACATAAAAGAAATCCATTAAGAAATATGTTTTCATACTTGATGAATATAAAATTTTAAAAGTCAAAGTTATGAATGCCTACCTCTTTCTGACCCTTCACATTTGTCCCTTTTTGATTTATGAGAAGCATGTACTGCAAATCCCCATCCTTGTCTTCTTAGGAATACGGACATTGTTGAATTCTTTCTTCCATATCTTCACAAAATATTGATATGTAATAAATTGGCCATGTCCCTCAGCACCTTCTGCATATTCTTTGTATAAGTTGTAGATTTCGCATCTTGAAAAATTATATGGAATATGTATTGTCTCTCTATTTGGCATACACTCTCCATGCTTTGAAAAGAAATCTTTCATCCATGACATTGCAGTGTTTGATAATGGACCAAACTGTCTTTTATGACGTACTTCTGAATAAAATGTGGGATCCTTTTCCAAATTTTCTTGAATTCTCGAGAGACGAAAATTCCTAATCGAATGAAACATTTTGAAACCTTTTCTACAGATAAAAAAAGTCCCAATATGATAATCATAACCTGACAATGTAGATTGCATGCACCCAACTAAATATGAATTTTGCACGCTTTTATTCATTGACAAATATCTCTTCCTGCTTTCTAATGCAAATTTGAAATCCATATGTTTCAAGCAATCTTTTTGGCAACATTCACTTGAAATGAGAGCACTGATAGAACTTCTTCTCGTCAGATATTCTACTCTACCCCTTGTATAACTAGAACAACTTGCATTGATACGAAAAGGTCTGCTCCTACTTCTTGATACAATATTTCTTGGCAACATCTCCATCATTTGATTATCATTTGTATAAGGCTTTTCATCATCAATAAGAGGAATGTTATCCACACTATGATCAGCTTTGCTTTTCAAATATTGACTTGGAGGATATTCTTCATCTTCCGCTTCTTCAGTGCTACTGTCGTAGTCCTTAGAATTCAGATTGAATGGAAAATCTGACTCGATGTTTAATGGATATTCTTCCTCATATGCATTGCCAGTGCTACTCTCATAGTCCATAGAATTAGGAATACGTTGAAAATGTGACTGTTTACTTATTGAAGATGCTACATCTCGTCCTTTGTCACTGTTACCTTTATACTCATTAGAATTAGGACTAAGTGCATCATCCTGTCCTTCATCACTGCTGCTCTCATAGTCCTTAGAATTAGGACTAAGAGAACACAGTGACACTCCATTCTTTTGAAATTCATCATCACGCTCTTCATAACTATTGCTCTCATAGCCCGCAAAATTAGGACTAAGTGGACACTGTGGTACTCCAATCTTTTGAAATTCATCATCCCACTCTTCATCACTGCTGCTCTCATAGTCCTTAGAATTTGGACTAACTAGACACCGTGACACTCCATACTTTTGAAAATAAACATCATACTTTTCATCACTACTGCTCTCATAGTCCTTAGAATTAGGACTAAGTGGACACTTTGACACTCCATACTTTTGAAAATCAACATCATGCTTTTTATCACTGCTGCTCCCATAGTCTTCAGAATTAGGACTAAATGGACACTGTGACACTCAATTCTTTTGAAATTTTCCATCATGTGCTTCAAAACTGCTGCTCTCATAGTCCGCAGAATTAGGACTAAGTGGACACCGTGACACTCCCTTATTTTGAACTTCACCATTATGCTCTTCAAAAATGCCGCTCTCATAGTCCCCAGAATTAGGACTAAGTGGACACCATGACACTCCATTATTTTGAACTTCACCATCATGCTCTTCAAAACTGCTGCTCTCATAGTCCGCAGAATTAGGACTAAGTGGACACCGTGACACTCCCTTATTTTGAACTTCACCATTATGCTCTTCAAAACTGCTGCTCTCATAGTCCTCGGAATTAGGACTAAGTGGACACCGTGACACTCCATTCTTTTGAACTTCACCATCATGCTCTTCAAAATTGTTGCTCTCATAGTCCTCAGAATTAGGACTAAGTGGACACCGTGACCCTCCATTTTTTTGAACTTCACCATCATGCTTTTCAAAAATGCTGCTCTCATAGTCCTCAGAATTAGGACTAAGTGGACATCGTGGCACTCCGTTCTTTTGAACTTCACCATCATGCTCTTCATCATTGCGGCTTTCATAGTCCTTAAAAGTAGGACTAAGTGGAATCTATGACTCTTTATTTATTTGAAATTCTCCATCCCCTCTTTCATCAGTGCTGCTCTCATAGTCCTTAGAATCAGGACTAAGTGGAAGAATTGACTTTCTATTCATAGTGGAAGAATTCCCGCTATATTCATCAAAATGAATAGAGTTGTTACGCGATGAAGAAGTTGATGGTGTAATAAATCGAAACTTCACTATCAGAACAATCCATCCCTTTCAAATAGAAGAGTTGAATGATACAAATGGGAGAGTCCCCCTAAAGATATTATATAGCTTAAAGAATGAAATTTTCCCTCCAAAAAATTTCGCGAAAATATTTCCCTCCAAAAAGTTTCGCAAAAATATTTCCCTCCAAAAAGGCTGTTAAATTTATTTACCTTCATTACTTTGTTCTACAATTTATTGAAAAATGTAAACTAAATTTTTTTATGAAATCATAATTAAAATTGTACACTACAACTTCTACATTAATCATTATAATAGTTAAACCATATAATATTCGCTTTCCAGTACTACAATATTCACTTTATAATATTTTAAAACAAATTATCTCACATTCAACCCGTTGTAAAACAAATCTATAATATTCACTTTATAATATTGTAAAACAAACTATCCCATATTAATCGTATAGTAAAACATCTTCGTAACTTCACTTATATATTAAAATTTCATTATCACTATTATTCACATCATATCTAGGCATTCTAAAAATCGTTGAAAGACTCGTGAATTTGTGGAGCAACTAAATCGCTATCAACAACATATTCAACGAAGAATTCTCGTAATTAAAAGGTAAATTGAATTTTTTTTCCTTGAAAACTTTTATATTAAATTAGTTTAATGATTTTTTTTTTTTTGAAATTAATAATTTTCATGAGCCAAAATAACAATTACATCCATCGTGAGCATGGCGGGCCCGGTCAACCTCATTTGCTTAATACCCGTGGGTGTGTCCCACCACCCTCACCCGCCCGCCTGACCCCTCCGGGCACCCTACCTACCCGCCCCCCTCAC